>VDFB02299581.1:0-19772 GCA_007258455.2 Sequoia sempervirens
CTAGGTGTGTTCATGGTTTATGCTGTTATGAATATGGAAGGTGATATTGCAAAACTAAAAGATGAAAATTCTAAATTGTGTGACGATTATAGATCACAATATTGATTCTAGGTAGAGGCACACTTGCACATAATATATTATGTCAAGCGAGGGATATGTTGAAATTTTAGGTTAAAAAGTTGAAATAAGAGGTTATAAATAGTAAAGAGGTTGGAAAAAGTGGAGAGTATGATGGAGAGAAAAAATGTTGATTTTATTGAGAATATATTGTAGTATAGATTAACTTGTATTGTTGACCATGTTGAGGAAGTGTGGCAGAGTTACAAACATTTGAGTGATGCGTTTAGAAATCATATAAGGTTAGAAAATAGATTAAAGTGTTTCCATTTCAAGTAGTGTAGTCAAATTGTATTGTTGAAACTATTGTTAAAGCATGCAAATTTTGATGTTGATAGTCTTAGTTATGTTTCAAACATTATTGCACAGTTTGATTTATTAGAACGTATTGTAAAATATCATAATAAATTTGAAGAATGCATACATAAACAATTGAAGGATTTTGAGGAGTTGGAAGCTTTTAAAATGCTTGGTATTAGGACAGGGGATGGGAAGTTAAAGGCATTTTCTATTTGGAGAGTTGATTTCAGCCAAATAATTCCTTGCATATTTAGAACAATTAATATTGATGGGAATTTGGATATGGATATGTTGAGTTCTAGTCTTGGAAATCTTTGCAATGTTAAATATGACATGGTTTCTTTTTTGAAGATCATAGAGAAATTGATAGGTGAGGATTACATTGATCATATGACAACAGTGAATCAATTTTTTGCAAGTAGATGACAATTGGGAAGACTAGGATTAGAGCAGATACAATTATTATTATGGTCAATACAATGTATAGTGTACTTTTCAAATGAAATTAGATATGAAAATTTGATAGAAGTTTCTTTTTGGTAATTGTTATTGTGCATATAGAAAACAATATAGATTTCAAATAGATGAGCTTACCTTGAAAATTAACTAATTTTAGCTTTAGTTCATCCAGCAATATGATAGAGAGTTGTAACTTATATAGAGATACATTTGGAAAATATGATCCAAAAACATTTGCAAATGGTATTTGTAGTATTCTTGGTAGACTTGTAGAGTTGTGCGCTACAACAAGATAATAACTTCTAAATTTTTTTGGACGAGATATGCTTAAATGTAGTGCTAGAAGAACTTGAGGTCAATAAATTTCAAGCCTGCAATTTGCAATTTCATATTGATGAAGATATTTTGATTTTTATAGAAGTTGTATGCTATTTACAAATGACTAATGCATGGTAGAATTATTATGTCTAATACACCGATTATGAGAGTAGCTTTCCTTCAAATTATAATGTTTTTTATAGGTCAGTTTGGGAACCATTGTTGATAAGCTTGTATTAAGTTTTTTGTGTCAAAAAATAATGGAATTTGTAATTGTGTGTCATGCATAGGGATGTTGGCACATGTGTTGTTAAGATATTGTAGGAAATTGAGGTGATGAATAGGAGAGTTTAATAGAGGATGACACTTTTTGAGAATATTGAAAACATTAAACTAGTCTTGAAAGGTCATGTTAGAAGCTTTAAGAGAATAAGAAGTTATTTAAATAGGATGTTTAGTCTTAGAGAATTTGTCATTAAATATAATTATGGATAGTACCTTAGGAGATTTGGATAAAGGGTTACAAGAATACTCATCATTGAAATAATGTAGGAGATGGAGGTGGTTGTGTAGGGTAAATCTGTGAGAGTGTAGAGGTTGGATGGAAGATATTAGTACCTACCTTTTTCTATACAAATATGGATTGGGTAGTTAACTATCCAGAGCTATCCTTTGGAGGTGTGAGTTATCACATGAGTTGTCACATCATCGTATTTAGTAAGAAGTGTGCAAAAAATTGAATTTTTAAAGGTTGGAGCAAAAATTAAATATGGAACTTAAATGGACAAAATATCTATTTGTAAGCATAAATATTTGGTGGCAGTAATATTTATATGCATATAAATGGATCAATAATTTATCTCTCTCTCTCTCTCTCTATATATATATATATATATGCAAAAGACTATTTGTTGTTATAAAAATAATACTCAAACTTCTTGACAATTCTTCACATTTGATGGAAAAATACAACTGGTTTATTGTCCTCAACTTTTATACTTATGATAGGATAAGCTATTAATATGAAATAGTTAAATGCATATACATTGTCTTTCCAATAGTTAAACATATAAGAAAAATGTTTTTCACTATGAGAAGAAGGCATATTATAAACACAAGTGAAATTAGGTCAATAGATAGGTTCAACTAGAATGGAGTAATATAGGAAAAGCAATAAATTTGTTAACAAAATTATATGAGATATAGTTCTTGTACAAAATAAATGTCTAATGAGTTACATAACTAAATTCAATTTATTTTGAAAATAACAAAGTTCTGTTTGAAACTCTAATTCGAAAACTTAATAGTTTAACAAAAAAACAAAATAGTGGCAATCCATTGTTCAGATGTAAATTTGTAAAGAAAAGTAATAGATCGATAGTGATATTTTTTAGTATCTATAATGATTCAAACATTTTAATATTCTTAATATATAATCTAGTGAAATAATGCAACATATGTAAACTCCTAGATACATGAAAGAGTAAAATATTTATGATCGTAAGAAAGTTATGTCCATTATAAACAAGTGTTTGATAAACAACAAAAACTAATAACATAGGTTATTGCAAAAAAATATAGTTAAATTGTTTTGTTATCTGAAAAGCAAGTTTTCATTTCATTATAGATCCAAAACAATGTTGTTCTAGTTCAATTTAAATTTTACTTGAACTTGAAATTGTTGTAGAGCAAGCACTATCTCGGATTTTCTTTTCAAGTATTCTTTGTAGGTTGTTTCAAAGACCTATGGAAGCAATTTATGAACCATATCTTTTTGCAGAGTACACTGCACATTGTTGTTACTTTCTATTGTTATGATGCATTTAACAAAGTGGGTGTAGTTATATACAATTTTTTGTCACAATTGGTGCAATGGTCGGTATTATCTCTAGTAATGGAAGCGGTTGATATATCCTAATTGCAAGCTAAACAAGATGGTTGGAATGGAATGGAATGGAACACACATTTTCTATTTTTAGTTTTCCATACACCTGCAAAATAAAATAGATGGTGTTAATTGGGAAAAATAAATAGATAAATAAAAATAAAATGTGATGAAATGTATAAGGAAAGAATGAACTTGATATGTCGAAGAGAGAAGTTTTTGAGGATGATCTATAGTGGTGTTGTTGGTGCGGTGATGTAGGTTGACTAGAAATTGTTTAGGCTACCGTGTTTGGCATCACATCATTTTATAATGTTCTTAAGCAAGAGCATTTGATCTTGGTTGTTTTGTAAATGTTCCTCTATTGTTGAGAAGTGGTATGCTAAAGTTGGATGCAATTGTATATGTCAAGATGTATAAAGAGAAATTGTTAGTCTGTAGTAAAAATATATTTATTCAAATGTATAAAATTGTAGAAATTTGTGAACCAAATGTTTATGTTTCTTTCTTACTTCTACTTTATCCAATTTTGTTTTGTCATCTTTAATGTCTAGAATATATTGATAAGGTGTTCTTCTGCATCCAAAAAAACAACTCCTATGCTACAAACTGTATATCTCTCCATAATGTGTAGGAGCATTCTTATTGTAGTGTTATGAATAAATGCATATTATTGGAAAATGACATGGATGTTGTCTATTACACAACTCATCCAAGATCAAAATGGATTCACAGTCACCATGATCATATGGTGATTTGGGAGAAATTTTGTAACTTGTTATGTGGATGCTTGCACCTAGATGTATTATTTTCAAGCATTTGTAAATCATTTCTTATAACATTCAGTGTAATGGTCGTTTCTCCTTGTAATTAGCTAAATCAACACGCAATATTTGCTTGGAATTTTTTCTTTGTCAAGAGAAGATTTGTATGTCACTAGGACATATGCTTCAAAAACCTCTCTAGTTTTGCAAGCATTAAGATCTTGAATCGATACTTTTTTCAAAGTATCATAATCGATCTTTCAAACAAATTAAGTAGCAAACAAGAGTCAATAGATAAGAAAAAAAAAATTATATTTTTTTATTGTAAAATGCTACTTAATTTTTTCTTTCATGACCCATTTCTTTTTGGTGTTTATGTGTTCTCTTGTTATTACTCATCTTTGTTTAAATTCAATAACAAATTGTGTTAATATTAGAACAAATTGATGGTAGAGCGACAAAGAGATTGAGTTATTCATAGGGCACCAGGGTTTTGAGGATATGGTGGTTCATAGGAGCAATGGACCTTTAGGCAGAGAAATAGGGAAAGATATCATAATAAGGCATGGAGACCACTGTCTCAAGCATGAAAGGCTCTGACAAACCCTAGGTGGCATAGTTTTGAACCTGGAAATGGGGTTTCACCTCAAAGATCTTCAAATTTAGGGAATAAAAGGGGTTTTGTGACTTTGCAAACAGAGAGCCTAGGAATCTTCAAAAATATTGAACCAAAATTTTGGCATCCAAAAACTCAAGAAAATACCATGCAGGCGACCAAGGTATGTCCAAATAGCGTTCATTCCAGGGTAATAACTATGCTAGTAGACAACAATGATTGGGTAGATTCAATGTGTCTTTATAAGGAAAAAGTATTTTTTTATGAAATGGAGTGGGGCATGGGCGGATTTTGCAAGGGTTTGAAATTGGTGTGATGATCATTGGGGGAAGGATTGTGTTCTAAAAAATCTCCCAAATGGGTATTTTTTGGTAGTATGCCAAACTACCCAAGACAAGGAATAGATTTTAAATAGTGGACCATTTCTAATGGATGGGAAGGGTTTTTACATTAAGGACTGGGTACCAAATTTTGACCCAAAAAAGGAGAAACTAGAAGAGATCCCAATATGGATACATTTGTACAATCTTTCCCATGAGAATTGGGATTTAGAAACTCTCAAAAGCATAGGTAATAAGCTAGGGGTCTTTGTGAAAGATGATGAAGCACTGGAGAAAAAGGAGCTCAGTATGTATGCTGGTATATGTATCCTATGGCAAGCAGTTCATCCTCTTCCAGAGATGGTGAAGTTAAAAACTGGGGAAGGCATTTGGTGACAGGAAATAGAAGTGGAAGAAATGGTGGAATTGTGTTCTTTATGTAGGGGGGTAGGTCATGTAGTCGGCGAATGCTCAAAGAATGAGAAAGGAAAAGGTTTGGCACATAATGCACTGGTAGACTTGTTGATAAATTTAAGCAAAGATACATCGAGGGAGGATATGGGAGTGGTATCAGGTTTCCGTATTAACAATTAGGGTGAGGTGTACTCCACGAGAAACTTGGGTCTTGGAAATGAAGAAAGTTTTCAAAGGAAAGAGATAGACTAGCTGTTTGAATTTGGATGCTATCAATACTCACAGTTTGAGGAAAAATTGAAGATACAGGGAGGCCAATTCATGTCTTCAGCGGAGAAATGTACAAGTTTTCCAGCTTGTAGTGCTTTTGAAACACCCTAGAATGGAGATCCTAAAGGGACTATAAGAGAGCAAATGGAAAACCTGAATAAGAATATGGATTTACCCATGATAGAGTACCATATGGGGAATGAGATGGAAGTTGGTGAGGAAGGGACTGGAAACATCAATTCTCTTAATAAAAATGGAAGAGACTATTCACCGGGCGAAGATGAAGCTTTTTACAAGGATATTCAAATTTCCCCAATACATAACCTAGAAAACTCTTTCAAAGAAGTTGGAATGGAAGAAACTCATTTTAGTGAAGAAGAATTTTTTTCGGATGAAAAGAAGGATTTGATTTTAGATGATTTGGGATTGAATGCTTCCTTATGCATTAAGGATAAAAGAAGGCTAGGATTGTACTTAACCTTATCGACAAATGTAAAAGCTGGTGAGAAGAAGAGAAGAGGTGCAAGAACAAATTGCTAGAAATGGTGGGTTGTGCGGTGGGTCAAAGCAAATTAAGATTGGGAAAAGGTTATGCCTTTTCCCAGGAAGGATGAAGGCCTTATCGTGGAATGTTAGGGGATGCAATGCCCTCAACAAATGGCGGTTGATCAAGAGATGCCTTGATCAAACACAACCTGATCTTCTTTTATTATAAGAAACCAAGCTCAAAAATGAGGATAGTATGTTATTTATGCGCAACTTTAGTAGATGGAGGTGTGCAATGGTTGAGGCTATGGCGAATCTGGTGGGTTAGGAGTGCTGTGGGATGAATCAAAGGTAGATGTTCGGGTAATTAAACAAGGAAGTAATTGGAAAGGGTTAAGGGTCTTCTCTAAAACCCTAAATTCTATGTTTGTAGTGATATATGTTTATGGACCAAATAGTGTTGCAGGAAAGAAGGCCCTTTGGTAGGAGATCACGAACTTCTCGGATGGGGAAGGTGAGTCTTTAAGCTTGTTGGGAGGAGAATTTAATGCTATAATCCACCCTAATGATAAGAGAGGTGCATTGGGCTAGGGAAGAAGGGCTCAAAAATATTTCAGTGATTTTGTTATGATTAGTGGCTTAACTAAGGTTAAATTTAGAAAAGGGGACTTTACTTGGACCAATAGGAGGAGTGGCTTTTTACACATTGCTAAAAAGTTGGATCATTTCTTCCTGGTAGGAGGTTGGATGAGGGAAAACTAGATGCATGAAGCTGAAATTCTTCTGGTGGCTGGCTCAAATCATTATCCGATTAGCATTAATTTCCAAGCTAACACAAAACCGGTAAGATGTCCTTTTAAATTTGAAAAAATGTGGCTTAGAGCGGAAGGTTTTAAGGACTTGGTAAGAGGTTAGTGGAATTATGCTCCAATGAGAAATGACAATAAGGCTTATATCTTTTTCAAAAAGCTCTAGTTTCTAAAAGAATGTCTAAAAAGATGGAATCGAGAAGCATTCAAAAACATCTTTTTGAAAAAGTTGAAGCTAGAAGAGGCTTTGAGCAATCTCCATTCTAAAGTCATTGAGGGAGGGATGACATAACAGGATTTTGAGCAAGAGAAGGTTTTAAATAAGAAATATGTTGAAGTATTGCTAAGGAAGTAGATTTTTTGGCATCAATTTTTTTGAGAAACATGGCTAAGGGAGGGGGATCACAACATAATTTTTTTTTCACAATTCAGTTAGAGCAAGGCATTTGAGCAATACAATTTTCTCAATTGCTGATCAACAGGGTAATACTCTAAGGAATATGGAGGAAATTAATAATGAGGCGGTTCATTTTTTTAAGCACAACACAATCATAGATCAGGTTTAGGAGGTGGATCAAGAGTTGTGGCAGGTGATTCCTAGTCGTGTATCCAAAGAACAAAACAATTTGCTTTTGGAACTGGTAACTACGTTGGAGGTAAAAAAGGCTCTCTTTGGGTTAGGCGAGGATAAGGCCCCTAGACCAGATGGGTTTCTGGCATCTTTTTATCAACAATTGTGGGACATTTTTACTTCTGAGTTATGGGAGGTAGTAGAAGAATCACAGAGGTGTGGGTTGTTGTCCCTCAATATCATTTGGCATTAATGTTAATACACTAAGGTAGAAGTTACAGGTTATGCACATGGTGATTTCTTTCGATTTTGCATGAGTATATGTATCCATGCTGATCCATTTTAGCATCTTCATCTGCATATTTACTTGCATATTGATGCAATGGTAAAGTCTATATTCTATAAGGCATTGTCACATTCTATTTTTATAAGGCAACATATTATTCTTCAAATAAGCTTTGAATTATTGTGAGGAACTCCTCACAAAGTCAATTGGTAAGAGATGGTAATGATAATGTTTTGGGAAGTCCAATGGAACTTTGCACCATCGATGATAATTATGTTTTGTTGAATGGGAATTATTTCCCATCATAATTCTCTAATGTATGAGACCATTATGTTGGGTTTGAAAAAGACTTTGAAGACTTGGATGGATATTGATGTTTGATTCATTGTAACCATTAGGGTTTATTACCCTAATCATGGTGTCGTTGTTAAGGAAAATCTGTTACAAGTTTTGGATGCATGGTCTTTGTCAGAAAAGGGAATAACAGTGGAGGGCAATGGTTTTGATAGTCAAGATGTTTTTTTTTGTGTTGATCACAGGTGTACTCTTCCCATGTTATTTTGGTTTTATTCTTCTTTGTATTCTTTAAAAGAAAGAAGAATGATGGCCTTTAGGTTGTTTGTTTTTGGTGATTATCTTAAGTGTAGTTGGGTTTAGTTTTTTTCTCTGGGCTTTGTGTTGTTGATTGACTATGGTAGTGTTTTGTATAGTTTTTCTTTCTGAAGAAGTATTGTAAATTCCTTGAGCTCGCCTTGTATAAAGTTTGTAAAAAACCCGTTTTTGGGTCTTTCATTAAGAAAAAGGGTGTGCTTCAAATATTGTTTTAATGGGTTTGTTGTGTCATTTTAGCAGATTATATGGCAGTTATGTATTGTTTATTTTAATTTCTTGCTTGGCAAGATAGTTTTTGATTGATTATGGTTGAATCAATTGGCAAAAGGCAAACAGTTTTCAAGTTCGGTTTCTCATGGAAGTTGTTGAAACAATTTCTTCAAAATATTCTTACCTAATTCTGGTTTGAAGATCAGAGAACATATACAAAATTATTTGTAATGCTCATTTAGAAGAGTGTATGAGAGGTTTTTGAAAGCACAGATTATACTTTTCTGAAGATCAATATATATTAGTTTTTGAAGCTTGAAACATTGTAACTCTGATTCTGAGGTCATGACAAAACAAAGTATGTGATTAGTGAAACAAAGATCAACTCTGTATTTAAATTTCTTCATATTTGTACATTTCATAAGACTATCAGTGAGATAGCATTATAAGACTATCAGTCAGATATCATTATTGTCAGTGAGACAAATCAACCAGTGAAGCTTTGTACAAAGAATATTTTTTCAGATAAGGCTAGTGAGGCCAAGTTCGAGTGGTTTTATTCCCCAGGAGGGTTTCCACTCAAGACAAATTATGTGTTATTCTCTATATGTGTTAAGTTCTCTACTTGTTCATTTCATTTTTACTCCACAAGTCTGATTGTAATCTAGTGATTATTAAAAGTTTTTCAAAAAGAGTTAATTTGGTGTTAACAGCTATTCACCCCTCTTAGTGTTAACTGCACTCCAACATGAGTTTGTCTTTTTAGAGATTTTAATAATACCTTGATTGCTCTCATTCCAGAAAAAATATGAGATTACCTCTTTTAATGACTTCTGCCCAATCTCCCTTTGCAATATAGTGTATAAAGTTATTTCAAAGGTAATTTCAAATAGATTAAATTTGGTCTTAAAGTTAGTCATCTCAGAAGAACAAAGCGGTTTTTTTCCGCAAAGATCAATTGTTGAAGGAATTATTATAGCACATGAGGCTATTCATTTAGTAAGGAAGGAAAAGACAAAAAGAATGATGGTGAAGTTGGACATTCAGAAAGATTATGATGAGGTGAATCAGGAGTTTTTGCTGCAAGTGTTGAGAAAATTTGGTTTTAATGATGCTTGGGTTGATTGGGTGGGGTGTTGTATTAATACTATAAGATTATCGATGCTTGTTAATGGAAGCCCTCAGGGTTTTTTTGGGTCCTGAAAAGGTATAAGGCAAGGGGATCCATTATCCCCTTTTATTTTTATTATAATAGTTGAAGCCTTAGGACGGTTGATTGCAAAATACAAGGTGGAAAGGGATTAAGGTTGCTAGGGGGGTTGAACCAATATCCCATCTTTAGTTTGTGGATGATGCTTTTATAATGGGAGAAGCTACTCTTAGTGAGGCTTGCATTATGAAGCAAAATATTGACCATTATAGCAAGTTCTTAGGACAATGTGTGAATTGGAGGAAGTCGGAAGTTTTTTTCTTTAATACTCTGATAATGAAGCAAAGAGAAATTAGTAGAATTTTGGAGATGATACCTGGTTTATTACCAGGTAAACATCTAGGAACTCCTTTGTTTAGTGGTCCCTGCAAAGTGTCCCTTTGGAAAAACTTGGTTGATTGTTGCCTACGGAGGATGGATGGGTGGAAGAGTCGATGGCTGACTTCAAGCGAGCGAATTTTAATGTTGAAATTAGTGATTTTTGCCATTCCAATTTTTTCAATGATGTGTTTGATGATTCCAAAAAAGTTATTAGTACTATTGGGCAGAAAATGAGGAAGTTCTTTTCGAACGGGGCACGTGAACAGGATAAGATTGCATTGTTGGCATGGGAGAAGATATGCAGGCTTAAAGATGAAGGAGGCGTAGGACTACGAAATTGGTAGGTTATGAATGAATCCATGGTAGAAAAATTGGTGTGGAGTATGTATTCAAATCCAAATCAACTTTGGGTCAGGATCCTGAAGTAAAAATATCTTTACTTTGAAGTTAATCATAGAATCTTTATGATTCAAAACCCCCCCAAAGGTTCAACAATTTGGAACTTCATAGTGTCCTATCGACCATTTATTGTAGAGCATATCACATGGTAGATTGGAGATGGGTGGATAGAAAATTTCTGGGAGGATTCATGGGAAGGCCTCCCAGTGTTGGATGAAAATCCTCTAGTACTAAATTCGAGGTTATTTTTCACGTAGTGATGGGGTAGTAGAGTTAGGGACTATTTGGTGCAAAAGCAAGGTGTTAATGGTGAGGAGTGGGCTTGGAAGGATGTTAGTTAGTTGGGGCTAATGGTGGATCAAATTTCCTTAATGAAGGAGATTTTTTCCAGCAGGAGGGTGCTTCTAAATAGTGGTGAGGACAGGGTGGTGTGGTGTGGAGCTTCTAATGGGAGTTATTTAGTTAAAATTGGGTATCAATTTCTAGATTCTAGAGGACAGGAGGAATTATGGCCATCTCATCTTTTTTGGAGCAAGGAGTGTCTTATGAAGGTGGGAACCTTTGCTTAGCTTTCCTTTTAGGGTAGAATACTCACAAGAGAGCACAGGAAAAGGCTGGGGTTTGTAGGCCCTTCACGGTGTATTATGTGTGAAAAAGGTGAGGAATCAGTGGACCACCTATTGCTCCAATGTGACATTGCTTCCCCTTGTTGGAATATGGTGTGTGGTAAGTTAGGTTGGCAGGGCCCTCTACCAGAATCTTTGAAGCAAATTTTCATATGTTGGCCGAGATGGGCTGGAAAATCCACACTTTTTTTGCATTTGGAATGTTTGTCCATCTATAGTAGTATGGGAGATTTGGAAGGAGAGGAATAGGAGGCTATTCCAGGAAAAGATGAAATAGTTGGATAGAATTTTTTTAAGAATAAACCAATTCTATTGAAGAAATTGTTGGAGCTATAGCATCTAGATACTGTAAGTCGAAGGTACCATACACAACTCAGGATAAGCACGTTCAAATGCAATGGCTAGGGATCAAGATCCAACCTCTTAAGGGGCTATGTTGGGTGAATTCGACATCCGAAGCGAGTGAAGTAGTAAAGTGGATACAGTCAAGGATGGATGGACCAAGATAAATTTTGAAGGGGCCTCAAAAGGGAACCCAGGGCCGTTGGGGATAGGGTGTGTGGCTAGGGATAGTAATGGTAGCATTTTGATGGTGGAAGCAAAATGAATTTGGGAAGGGACCAATAACGTGGCGGAAGCAATGACAACGCTTCAAGCTGTTAAACTAGGGAGGAAGATGGGAGTCAAAAATTTGCATTTGGAAGGTGACTCCCTCATTATTGTGAATGCCATCATAGTAGGCACAACACAAGCATGGCATTTGCAAAAATATATATATGACATACAAGAGTTGTTAACTTCCTTTGAAGGCTTTAAGGTGACACATACTCAGAGGTAGGGTAATGTGGAAGTAGATGTGCTATCTAAATGGGCGTTGACGTTTGCAGCCAAAGGAGAGGAACAAATAGAGGATTTTTGAAATATCTCCCTTTCAGATGATCATCCTTAATGGGTGATGTTTTCAAAAGAAAGGAAGGACTTTCGGCAAGAGTGGGTGCAGAGGATGTAGCGCTTGGTTTCTGGGAAGTGAATTGGTGAGTGAGCGACAGTATTCAGGACGAGAGGTGAGAGATGTTTTTGACCACAAGGAATGATTTCCTTTTTTGGTATTGATCTGGTGGATGGTGGTGGTAGTACCTTAGGTTTGTGAGGGTTGGTGGTGTCTTTTTGTAATGAGCCTTGGGAAACAAAACCTTGAAACTTTAATGTGAGTGGGGGTAACCCATGGAGATGGTTGTAGTTTGGTTAGGAGGTAGGGTTGGGGTGGTATTTAAGGGAACACAGGGGTGTTGGGAGGGAAGATATTAAATGAAGATGTATGGAGAATTGATTTTTAATCATTTACTATTATTAATAAAATCAATATTATTACCGATCAAAAAAATAACAAATTGTGTTAATAAGAAATTGTTGTATTAAACAATATAATCAAAACATAGGATAGTATAATAATCAATATTATGTAGTAAATGTATCTTACCCAAGATATTATGGAAAGGTATAGGTTTTTATCACATATTACACTATATGTGATATATGCACTTTATTTACTACAACACTTCACTTAAGAATATCACTATGTTATGCACTAAGAGATTATATCAAAACAATCATTTACATATATATATATATCCATTTCATTAAGTTATCAAATATATTTAATTAATAAACATATAAATATAATATATCAATATAAAGAATAATATTACGTATATATATACTATTATATATAAATACATATGTTACAATATTAATTTACATAGATATATATATATATGTGTGTGTGTGTGTGTGTGTGTGTGTGTGTGTTATATACATATACGTAATACCATTTCAATATCTTTATAAAACCACTCATACTCATAATTCCATTGATTGACATACATACACAAAATGTATATATATATCAACGTAATTGGTATTCCCATGCATATGGGTAATCTGTCCATGAGCATGTGTAGGTACATCTACCTACGTATACTCATGTATGTATTCACTCACATGTATGAGTTTACCATAGATACATACATATATACATATTGTGACTATAATCATAACATGACCTAAATCTACCAGATCCATACAAAATTAAGCTAGATTAATCAGTTAAGCTATAATCCCAATGAAATTATTGAAAGCTTCAAACCAAGCAACTATTAAACAAAATATGAAGAAAACCATGAATTCATAAAGGAAACCTAATTTAAGACTCCAAACCTCATCCCATTGAGGGATTGGTGTTGCATATGATGTGAAATGGCAACCCTTTTCCAATCGCTTGATGGAAACAAGCTCAAAGATGGTAGCCATTTATGAAAACTAAGCTAAGATGATGCTAAAATGCTAAATATGCTCCTAAAGATTGCTCTAAATTTCACTATAGTAACTTTACTCTAAAAAGTGGATCTCTATTTCATAGAAGTGAGGTCTATTTATAGGTAAAATTGTTAAATCAATGTTCAAGATTGATTAGCTTAATCAAGGGATGAAAATTAATGAGAGGATTAGGCATGGACTAAGAATTCTAATCCATGGTCAAGGTTGAAAGTTGACAAGGATCAAACACTTTAATCGATGGTCCCAATTTGCTCTCAACAAACACACTTCCTAAAAATTAAGAAGTTATTAAAGATATTTTCAAATCCAGAGGAATGTGCAAAGGAAGAATATTCCATGGGAATATTCCTTTTTGGAGGAATGTGAGGATAATTAGGAATTAGATAATTAAAACAATTTTTTAATTGTGCAAGTTAGAGGAGATTAGGATTATCATTAAATAATTAATTTATTTAATGAAAAGGGGGTTAAGTGACATTTAATTCAATAATTTAGATTATTTAATTAAATAAGAGGATATAAAGGGGTTTAATTTAAATAATTTGCATTATATAATTAAACAAGATGAAATGTTAGTGTGAAAGGGGGTGAATTAACCTGATTAAATTAATTATCAAATTAATAGACGAGAATGATGCATTTGATTAAATAACTAGGATTATTCAATTAAACATTCAAAAGGGGGTGAACTTAGGATGAAATGGTGTCAGTAATCAGATTCAAGTGTGCAATATTAGTCAGGACAATTTTAAGTATCTACATTTTTCCTCTTTGAAGGAAGGTACCTGTTACATTGGTTCAAAGACTGACACTTTTTGGATCAATGCTGCTACTTAGATAAAAAAAAAATTAAATTCTTGATTTTTTAGATTCCCCACTGTTGCCCTAGCAAAAGGAATTAAGTTGTTACCCTACCTCCTTGAGAGATCAAGCATAAATTTTAATTTGAAGGTTGATGTCACGACAAAGGTTTAACATAGATTTAGGTGCATAAATACATTTTGAGATGCAAAAACAAGCTAAAAAATGTGTAAAATGCCTCAAAATATGCCCCATAGCTTAGAAATTGATAAAATAAGATCCACATGCAATTTTCCCCTCAAATTAGGGTAAAAATCCCTAATTTTCATGCATAAATATAGGTTGAAGGGTCACTTTCAATTCATTTTCACACTTGACCTTAGAGAGATTCTGCCATTTTTGCTTTGACACCTTGCAAAATGGCAGCTTGTGAGCTCCCACAACACCTCATGGATAGGGTACAAGAGTACCAATGCACAACAGACGTAGGACCATCGATACACAAATCAAAACTTTTCTCATTTTTTTTTGTGTTTTTAGGTCATTTATTAGGGGTAAAAAAGGCCAAACAAAGGCGTCACTTTACAACATCTCTTTTGAACCAGTTGGTGGTACTTTTTCTGGAGTAGCAACGCTCTTGCAAATAGCATTTCTTTTTCCTAGTTAGGTTGGTGATGCGTTTGAAAAGTCAGCACACTTTTGTAAAATAGCATCGTGGGAAAAATTAGGGTTTGTTTTGGTCTAGTGTCACTTTTCAAAAGAAGAAAAACTTTTGCAAGGAGTGACGCTTTTGCTCTTTTGGTCGAGCATCGCTATTGAAAAGCCAACAAGCTTTTGTAAATGGAGACACTTTTGATATTTTGGTATAGTGTCACTCAAAAAATAATGCCACACTTTTGCAAAATAGAGGTGCTTTTGTAGTTGAGGGTTTGAAACATGAAATTTGACAAGTTTTTTTGATAATTTTGATGCGGTTTGCTTCAATTGTGCAAGAGATTATTCAGCCACTTCATTATAGGGAGTGCAAACCTAGTATTTTGTCCATCGTGCCCCAGTTGACTGACCATGCTAGGAAGTTCCTTGGAGTGATCGGGTTTGGGTTCGTGGTCTGGATGCCCAAGATCAGGACTCACCTCACGATGATGACAATATTGATAGAGAGGTGGCACAACGAGACCTCATCCTTCCACCTGCCCACTAGAGAGGTTACAACCACCTTAAAGGACATTTGGCACATCTTGCACGTGCCAATCCACAACAGGCATATTATTTACGATGTGGATGTTAGGACCATTGCATGTTTTGATGTACTTGGTACAGATACCCTCTATATAGAGACAACACAGATTGACTTGAGAATTACATAGGACAAGCCCCATACTTGACTTTGGTCATTTTAGCTTTGATATGTGGGGTGATCATTCTAGATCAACAGGGGAGAGGATTCAGCCTTAGTTGGGGACTTTCCTGGGCGAGGATAATCACATACATGATTCTTTCTTCTTGGGGTCCCATGCTACTTGCCTCGTTGTATTATGATATGTATTAGGCCATTTATATGGAGGGACGAAGCATAAGGGTCAGAGTTACACTGTTACACATATGAGCATGGGAGCACATTGTTGTGCTTAGATCAAATATTACATTAGAAAATTTTGATTTGGATGATCCCATTGTATATCGATATAAGGTGATGATCACATTGTACCACATAGATCTTGTAGGCATTCTATGCTAGAGATAGGTTATAAATGATATGACAATGTTCTAGTGGAGGCCATGGCTAGAGGCACCACCATGGTTTGATAATGTTCTACAATTGTTTTACTTCAAACAAACCTAGTACATGCAGGGTTGAGAGCACACCATGATAGAGAGATACCTCCTAGATCGAGTTGCTCACCAGTTCGGGGAGGTTCAGGATGTGGTTCCTCAAGATTACATAGTAGTGTTTGCACATACTATTAGAGAGGCCAAGTGGGGCCACAGATTCCACCCCAGGTGGCAGTAGATGACTTTAGATAGCTTATCGTGCAACCATGGGTATATATTAGAGGACCATATGATGCATGTACCACACTTGCATATGATGCCTAGTGGCGATAGTTTGTACTTGTCTACCTTATAGATCCTATAGTTATATAGGCACCTAGTAGGGGTAGGAGACAATGACAGGGAAGAGGATAGGGTAGGGTGTATCAACAACCTCCTTAGTAGCCTTCGAGAGATGGTCAGGATGGCCAGGACTAGAGAGATGGCCATGATGGACAGGTACCCAGAGATGGGCACTAGTAGCCAAGGCATGAAGGACAGGTGTCAGGGCATGTGCCGTTAGGACAACCACCACCACCACGACTCTAGGATTAGTAGGGTCAGTGTCCAGACCCTCGAGAAGCATAGATTCAAGCACTACAACACAAAGGGATCAAATTTTACAGTAGGTACAACAGTTGACGTCACAGGTGCAGGTGGTTATAGGATAGAGAGACCAAGACCATCAGTAGGTCTAGCAGATGACCATCTAGCTGACACAAGAGATTGGGTAGAGACAATAGCTAGAGGCATCTGCAACACACACATAGGGCCAGGGCATGGTTCTATCTCAGATGTATGGGAATGAGATGGAGGAGGTCTCGTATTACCGTACCTTGTACCATAGGGTGATGCCTCTAGAGCGGTGACAACCAAACTTCTCCCATAGGAGTGGAGTAGGACTAAGTGGTTTAGGAGGTCCTTTAGTTGGGCAACCCTCAAGGAGCCACCGAAAGCCATCGGGTGGTCATCAAAACTAGGATAGACAAAGTTGAGGCTAGCCTTGGATATTTGTAGACATTTTTGGATGTACAACCCTAATTTATTACATGTACACACATTCATCGATTGATTTTTGATAGCCTCTTATATATCTATTTTTGATGATATTGACACATTGACTCTAACTTTGTATCATGACATTCAACTTTTTGAGATATATATGAGATGGCCTAATTTGATTATAATATGATGTTATATCATGTGATATGATGTTTTATTTATTTCATGCTTTATGTTTATGTATGGATTCAGATGCTATGTGTGGATGTAGATGTTTATGTCATGGATGTGTTTCTTTATTTATGCATTATGACATGATGTGATATATGATTCATGATGTGAAGTTTATCTGATATGCACTGTACACTAGTAGAATTTGGCAAATAAATGACTGTGACTAAAAATTTTAGTCACAACAACTAAAGATGACTAAATTCTACTCATTTTTTGCAACACAACTATAAATGACTAAATAAATGATGAATTTGATCATCATAAGTGACTAATTTGATCATTAGGTAAAAAACACAACTAAATAATTAGTCACACAAATAAAAATTAGACAATATGATATTAAAGTGGACAATTAAAAAAAAAAAATTGAATTGAGGGAGTGGGTTGTATTATAATATAATATAATATAATATATTATAATATAATATAATATAATATAATATATATTATATATTATATAGTATTATATTATAATATGGTATAATATAATATTTATATTACAATATAATAATATTTATAATATAATATTATAATATTATATAATAATATTATATAATAATATATATAATGATATTTATTGTGCAATAAGTGGGAGATTTATGAACTAGAGATTATTTATTTTGGATTCCATTTTGAAATCCATTTTTTGTGGCAAAAAAAAACCCTATCGTTGTGCCCTAATTTCATTTTAATGAACATACTCTAAAGCCCTCATTGAAACCTTATTTTTAGTTTGCAGCTCATCGAATTGGAGAAGTGAAAGGTGAATACCAATGAGGAAGAGTTTGGAGGAGCCGAAACCAGTAGCAGCGGGGAAAGCAGCAAAAAATGACGGAAAACACACAAGTAAAGGATCTTGGTCATAATTTCATTTTAATAAACATACTCTAAAACCCTCGTTGAAACCTTATTTTTAGGTTGTAGCTCACCAAATTGGAGAAGTGAAATGTGAATACCAGTGAGAAGAGTTTGGAGGATTTGAAACTAGTAGCGGCAGGAAAGCTGTGGATTTGCAATGGGATTACGCCATCAGAGGAGGGAGGGTCGATGCCCTTCCAAAAGGATCATGCCATCAGAGAGAGGGAGGGTCATGCTTTGTGTTTTTACACGCCCCTACCCCACCCCACCTTGAACGATCTAATCTATCTGGCTATCAAGAGGAGGGCCCCCACTTCTATATATACTCCACTGTATTCGTGATCATTCGATCATACTTCGTGAGATTGATTGCCATGGTGACATTAGTCCCTCTATAGAGCTTGATTGGTTACTCTGTTTTAACTTTTATTATGGAGGTTCTTACTATGAGAGTGTAGTTGCAAATTTTGGTGTTTACTATCATTTTCTCCATTATCATGTTTTGCAGGGTGTGGTCGTGGCAGAGGAAGAGGCCATGGAAAACTAACATTACAATATATGAATGCCTACTCTATGATTCTTGGAATTTTAACAAAGTTCATTATATTTTTACCTTGGTTTCTACCAAAGAGTCTCCCCTTGTGAGGGATGGTTGTTTTTTGTAAATATTTTGTGAAAGTGTTTCATTCATTGTAAAACTTGATTTTCCTTTTAGTTTCATGCAAGGTGATTTGTATGTTTTTTGTTTAAAAAATAGAACAATACATTCATTTATTGAAATACTTTATTATGCCTTTAAGATTTCACTCTTCATTTAAAGCTAAAATTCACATCAATCCCTAGTTAGGTGGTAATATGTCGTACTTGGGACATGGCTGCTATAGGGGTTGTGCCCTAGTAACTTATTTCTTTTATTTTTTTAAAAGCTCCTTTCCTCTTTATAGTGTATTCTATGATATTTTTGATTTGCATTTCCTTTTGGGTTTTTGGAAATACTTATGTTACAAGAATTTCTCCTTGATTCTTCTGTTCCTTATGCAGTTACAAGAAGAGGAAAAGAGTATAGGTATATGAAAATAGGAGTATTCTGTTTATACAATGTCTTTAAGCTGTAAGCTAGACAATGCCAAGATTTGTTTAACTTGTCTCTGAATAGAGAAAATATCAAACGAAATATAAAAAATATGCCAAATAGAATAAGGAGAAACACATTCTATAGTATTAATTGTGTTGCAGGTGCATAAGTAAATGTTCTTTCAAATCCAAATGAAACTTTCAAGAAAAGAAATTCATTGATACTGAGTGATTCTCTATTTTTATGCCTTTTTTGAATTTTTGAATTCTTCAATAAATGGTGTAAAACAGTCAGTGAGACAAGTTTCCAATGAGGCACATCATTTATATGTTTTGACTTGCCAGTGAGGCTGTAACCAGTGAGGTTTTGATTTTCCAATGAGGTAGTTATCACTGTGAGGCAACAAAATGTAAACAATGAGGTTTATTTTTCTAGTGACATTTTAATGAAGTAAATTTCAGAGCAGATTTTTCTCCATGTACAGGGTTTTCCACTCATAAATATTGTGTTGTGGCAACTCTTGATTTGTGATCTATTTGTGTCTGATCAATCATATTTGTTCAAACATTTTAGTCTTCATTTCATGGTGCTTCTCTCAACATTTGAATATCTATGATATTTGAAGGTTATATGCATAAATTTGTGAGGATTAATTAAGTT
>VDFB02299583.1:0-25417 GCA_007258455.2 Sequoia sempervirens
TGATTGCTCTCATTCCAGAAAAAATATGAGATTACCTCTTTTAATGACTTCTGCCCAATCTCCCTTTGCAATATAGTGTATAAAGTTATTTCAAAGGTAATTTCAAATAGATTAAATTTGGTCTTAAAGTTAGTCATCTCAGAAGAACAAAGCGGTTTTTTCTGCAAAGATCAATTGTTGAAGGAATTATTATAGCACATGAGGCTATTCATTTAGTAAGGAAGGAAAAGACAAAAAGAATGATGGTGAAGTTGGACATTCAGAAAGATTATGATGAGGTGAATCAGGAGTTTTTGCTGCAAGTGTTGAGAAAATTTGGTTTTAATGATGCTTGGGTTGATTGGGTGGGGTGTTGTATTAATACTACAAGATTATCGGTGCTTGTTAATGGAAGCCCTCAGGGTTTTTTTGGGTCCTGAAAAGGTATAAGGCAAGGGGATCCATTATCCCCTTTTATTTTTATTATAATAGTTGAAGCCTTAGGACGGTTGATTGCAAAATACAAGGTGGAAAGGGATTAAGGTTGCTAGGGGGTTTGAACCAATATCCCATCTTTAGTTTGTGGATGATGCTTTTATAATGGGAGAAGCTACTCTTAGTGAGGCTTGCATTATGAAGCAAAATATTGACCATTATAGCAAGTTCTTAGGACAATGTGTGAATTGGAGGAAGTCGGAAGTTTTTTTCTTTAATACTCTGATAATGAAGCAAAGAGAAATTAGTAGAATTTTGGAGATGATACCTGGTTTATTACCAAGTAAACATCTAGGAACTCCTTTGTTTAGTGGTCCCTGCAAAGTGTCCCTTTGGAAAAACTTGGTTGATTGTTGCCTACGGAGGATGGATGGGTGGAAGAGTCGATGGCTGACTTCAAGCGAGCGAATTTTAATGTTGAAATTAGTGATTTTTGCCATTCCAATTTTTTCAATGATGTGTTTGATGATTCCAAAAAAGTTATTAGTACTATTGGGCAGAAAATGAGGAAGTTCTTTTCGAACGGGGCACGTGAACAGGATAAGATTGCATTGTTGGCATGGGAGAAGATATGCAGGCTTAAAGATGAAGGAGGCGTAGGACTACGAAATTGGTAGGTTATGAATGAATCCATGGTAGAAAAATTGGTGTGGAGTATGTATTCAAATCCAAATCAACTTTGGGTCAGGATCCTGAAGTAAAAATATCTTTACTTTGAAGTTAATCATAGAATCTTTATGATTCAAAACCCCCCCAAAGGTTCAACAATTTGGAACTTCATAGTGTCCTATCGACCATTTATTGTAGAGCATATCACATGGTAGATTGGAGATGGGTGGATAGAAAATTTCTGGGAGGATTCATGGGAAGGCCTCCCAGTGTTGGATGAAAATCCTCTAGTACTAAATTCGAGGTTATTTTTCACGTAGTGATGGGGTAGTAGAGTTAGGGACTATTTGGTGCAAAAGCAAGGTGTTAATGGTGAGGAGTGGGCTTGGAAGGATGTTAGTTAGTTGGGGCTAATGGTGGATCAAATTTCCTTAATGAAGGAGATTTTTTCCAGCAGGAGGGTG
Organism: Sequoia sempervirens; assembly: GCA_007258455.2. NCBI lineage: Eukaryota > Viridiplantae > Streptophyta > Pinopsida > Cupressales > Cupressaceae > Sequoia > Sequoia sempervirens. Next base: position 1,548 of record VDFB02299583.1, read on the forward strand.
CTTCTAAATAGTGGTGAGGACAGGGTGGTGTGGTGTGGAGCTTCTAATGGGAGTTATTTAGTTAAAATTGGGTATCAATTTCTAGATTCTAGAGGACAGGAGGAATTATGGCCATCTCATCTTTTTTGGAGCAAGGAGTGTCTTATGAAGGTGGGAACCTTTGCTTAGCTTTCCTTTTAGGGTAGAATACTCACAAGAGAGCACAGGAAAAGGCTGGGGTTTGTAGGCCCTTCACGGTGTATTATGTGTGAAAAAGGTGAGGAATCAGTGGACCACCTATTGCTCCAATGTGACATTGCTTCCCCTTGTTGGAATATGGTGTGTGGTAAGTTAGGTTGGCAGGGCCCTCTACCAGAATCTTTGAAGCAAATTTTCATATGTTGGCCGAGATGGGCTGGAAAATCCACACTTTTTTTGCATTTGGAATGTTTGTCCATCTATAGTAGTATGGGAGATTTGGAAGGAGAGGAATAGGAGGCTATTCCAGGAAAAGATGAAATAGTTGGATAGAATTTTTTTAAGAATAAACCAATTCTATTGAAGAAATTGTTGGAGCTATAGCATCTAGATACTGTAAGTCGAAGGTACCATACACAACTCAGGATAAGCACGTTCAAATGCAATGGCTAGGGATCAAGATCCAACCTCTTAAGGGGCTATGTTGGGTGAATTCGACATCCGAAGCGAGTGAAGTAGTAAAGTGGATACAGTCAAGGATGGATGGACCAAGATAAATTTTGAAGGGGCCTCAAAAGGGAACCCAGGGCCGTTGGGGATAGGGTGTGTGGCTAGGGATAGTAATGGTAGCATTTTGATGGTGGAAGCAAAATGAATTTGGGAAGGGACCAATAACGTGGCGGAAGCAATGACAACGCTTCAAGCTGTTAAACTAGGGAGGAAGATGGGAGTCAAAAATTTGCATTTGGAAGGTGACTCCCTCATTATTGTGAATGCCATCATAGTAGGCACAACACAAGCATGGCATTTGCAAAAATATATATATGACATACAAGAGTTGTTAACTTCCTTTGAAGGCTTTAAGGTGACACATACTCAGAGGTAGGGTAATGTGGAAGTAGATGTGCTATCTAAATGGGCGTTGACGTTTGCAGCCAAAGGAGAGGAACAAATAGAGGATTTTTGAAATATCTCCCTTTTCAGATGATCATCCTTAATGGGTGATGTTTTCAAAAGAAAGGAAGGACTTTCGGCAAGAGTGGGTGCAGAGGATGTAGCGCTTGGTTTCTGGGAAGTGAATTGGTGAGTGAGCGACAGTATTCAGGACGAGAGGTGAGAGATGTTTTTGAAAACAAGGAATGATTTCCTTTTTTGGTATTGATCTGGTGGATGGTGGTGGTAGTACCTTAGGTTTGTGAGGGTTGGTGGTGTCTTTTTGTAATGAGCCTTGGGAAACAAAACCTTGAAACTTTAATGTGAGTGGGGGTAACCCATGGAGATGGTTGTAGTTTGGTTAGGAGGTAGGGTTGGGGTGGTATTTAAGGGAACACAGGGGTGTTGGGAGGGAAGATATTAAATGAAGATGTATGGAGAATTGATTTTTAATCATTTACTATTATTAATAAAATCAATATTATTACCGATCAAAAAAATAACAAATTGTGTTAATAAGAAATTGTTGTATTAAACAATATAATCAAAACATAGGATAGTATAATAATCAATATTATGTAGTAAATGTATCTTACCCAAGATATTATGGAAAGGTATAGGTTTTTATCACATATTACACTATATGTGATATATGCACTTTATTTACTACAACACTTCACTTAAGAATATCACTATGTTATGCACTAAGAGATTATATCAAAACAATCATTTACATATATATATATATCCATTTCATTAAGTTATCAAATATATTTAATTAATAAACATATAAATATAATATATCAATATAAAGAATAATATTACGTATATATATATATACTATTATATATAAATACATATATATATATATATTAATATATATGTTACAATATTAATTTACATAGATATATATGTGTGTGTGTGTGTGTGTGTGTGTGTGTGTGTGTGTGTGTTATATACATATACGTAATACCATTTCAATATCTTTATAAAACCACTCATACTCATAATTCCATTGATTGACATACATACACAAAATGTATATATATATATATCAACGTAATTGGTATTCCCATGCATATGGGTAATCTGTCCATGAGCATGTGTAGGTACATCTACCTACGTATACTCATGTATGTATTCACTCACATGTATGAGTTTACCATAGATACATACATATATACATATTGTGACTATAATCATAACATGACCTAAATCTACCAGATCCATACAAAATTAAGCTAGATTAATCAGTTAAGCTATAATCCCAATGAAATTATTGAAAGCTTCAAACCAAGCAACTATTAAACAAAATATGAAGAAAACCATGAATTCATAAAGGAAACCTAATTTAAGACTCCAAACCTCATCCCATTGAGGGATTGGTGTTGCATATGATGTGAAATGGCAACCCTTTTCCAATCGCTTGATGGAAACAAGCTCAAAGATGGTAGCCATTTATGAAAACTAAGCTAAGATGATGCTAAAATGCTAAATATGCTCCTAAAGATTGCTCTAAATTTCACTATAGTAACTTTACTCTAAAAAGTGGATCTCTATTTCATAGAAGTGAGGTCTATTTATAGGTAAAATTGTTAAATCAATGTTCAAGATTGATTAGCTTAATCAAGGGATGAAAATTAATGAGAGGATTAGGCATGGACTAAGAATTCTAATCCATGGTCAAGGTTGAAAGTTGACAAGGATCAAACACTTTAATCGATGGTCCCAATTTGCTCTCAACAAACACACTTCCTAAAAATTAAGAAGTTATTAAAGATATTTTCAAATCCAGAGGAATGTGCAAAGGAAGAATATTCCATGGGAATATTCCTTTTTGGAGGAATGTGAGGATAATTAGGAATTAGATAATTAAAACAATTTTTTAATTGTGCAAGTTAGAGGAGATTAGGATTATCATTAAATAATTAATTTATTTAATGAAAAGGGGGTTAAGTGACATTTAATTCAATAATTTAGATTATTTAATTAAATAAGAGGATATAAAGGGGTTTAATTTAAATAATTTGCATTATATAATTAAACAAGATGAAATGTTAGTGTGAAAGGGGGTGAATTAACCTGATTAAATTAATTATCAAATTAATAGACGAGAATGATGCATTTGATTAAATAACTAGGATTATTCAATTAAACATTCAAAAGGGGGTGAACTTAGGATGAAATGGTGTCAGTAATCAGATTCAAGTGTGCAATATTAGTCAGGACAATTTTAAGTATCTACATTTTTCCTCTTTGAAGGAAGGTACCTGTTACATTGGTTCAAAGACTGACACTTTTTGGATCAATGCTGCTACTTAGATAAAAAAAAAATTAAATTCTTGATTTTTTAGATTCCCCACTGTTGCCCTAGCAAAAGGAATTAAGTTGTTACCCTACCTCCTTGAGAGATCAAGCATAAATTTTAATTTGAAGGTTGATGTCACGACAAAGGTTTAACATAGATTTAGGTGCATAAATACATTTTGAGATGCAAAAACAAGCTAAAAAATGTGTAAAATGCCTCAAAATATGCCCCATAGCTTAGAAATTGATAAAATAAGATCCACATGCAATTTTCCCCTCAAATTAGGGTAAAAATCCCTAATTTTCATGCATAAATATAGGTTGAAGGGTCACTTTCAATTCATTTTCACACTTGACCTTAGAGAGATTCTGCCATTTTTGCTTTGACACCTTGGCAAAATGGCAGCTTGTGAGCTCCCACAACACCTCATGGATAGGGTACAAGAGTACCAATGCACAACAGACGTAGGACCATCGATACACAAATCAAAACTTTTCTCATTTTTTTTTGTGTTTTTAGGTCATTTATTAGGGGTAAAAAAGGCCAAACAAAGGCGTCACTTTACAACATCTCTTTTGAACCAGTTGGTGGTACTTTTTCTGGAGTAGCAACGCTCTTGCAAATAGCATTTCTTTTTCCTAGTTAGGTTGGTGATGCGTTTGAAAAGTCAGCACACTTTTGTAAAATAGCATCGTGGGAAAAATTAGGGTTTGTTTTGGTCTAGTGTCACTTTTCAAAAGAAGAAAAACTTTTGCAAGGAGTGACGCTTTTGCTCTTTTGGTCGAGCATCGCTATTGAAAAGCCAACAAGCTTTTGTAAATGGAGACACTTTTGATATTTTGGTATAGTGTCACTCAAAAAATAATGCCACACTTTTGCAAAATAGAGGTGCTTTTGTAGTTGAGGGTTTGAAACATGAAATTTGACAAGTTTTTTTGATAATTTTGATGCGGTTTGCTTCAATTGTGCAAGAGATTATTCAGCCACTTCATTATAGGGAGTGCAAACCTAGTATTTTGTCCATCGTGCCCCAGTTGACTGACCATGCTAGGAAGTTCCTTGGAGTGATCGGGTTTGGGTTCGTGGTCTGGATGCCCAAGATCAGGACTCACCTCGCGATGATGACAATATTGATAGAGAGGTGGCACAACGAGACCTCATCCTTCCACCTACCCACTAGAGAGGTTACAACCACCTTAAAGGACATTTGGCACATCTTGCACGTGCCAATCCACAACAGGCATATTATTTACGATGTGGATGTTAGGACCATTGCATGTTTTGATGTACTTGGTACAGATACCCTCTATATAGAGACAACACAGATTGACTTGAGAATTACATAGGACAAGCCCCATACTTGACTTTGGTCATTTTAGCTTTGATATGTGGGGTGATCATTCTAGATCAACAGGGGAGAGGATTCAGCCTTAGTTGGGGACTTTCCTGGGCGAGGATAATCACATACATGATTCTTTCTTCTTGGGGTCCCATGCTACTTGCCTCGTTGTATTATGATATGTATTAGGCCATTTATATGGAGGGACGAAGCATAAGGGTCAGAGTTACACTGTTACACATATGAGCATGGGAGCACATTGTTGTGCTTAGATCAAATATTACATTAGAAAATTTTGATTTGGATGATCCCATTGTATATCGATATAAGGTGATGATCACATTGTACCACATAGGTCTTGTAGGCATTCTATGCTAGAGATAGGTTATAAATGATATGACAATGTTCTAGTGGAGGCCATGGCTAGAGGCACCACCATGGTTTGATAATGTTCTACAATTGTTTTACTTCAAATAAACCTAGTACATGCAGGGTTGAGAGCACACCATGATAGAGAGATACCTCCTAGATCGATTTGCTCACTAGTTCGGGGAGGTTCAGGATGTGGTTCCTCAAGATTACATAGTAGTGTTTGCACATACTATTAGAGAGGCCAAGTGGGGCCACAGATTCCACCCCAGGTGGCAGTAGATGACTTTAGATAGCTTATCGTGCAACCATGGGTATATATTAGAGGACCATATGATGCATGTACCACACTTGCATATGATGCCTAGTGGCGATAGTTTGTACTTGTCTACCTTATAGATCCTATAGTTATATAGGCACCTAGTAGGGGTAGGAGACAATGACAGGGAAGAGGATAGGGTAGGGTGTATCAACAACCTCCTTAGTAGCCTTCGAGAGATGGTCAAGATGGCCAGGACTAGAGAGATGGCCATGATGGACAGGTACCCAGAGATGGGCACTAGTAGCCAAGGCATGAAGGACAGGTGTCAGGGCATGTGCCGTTAGGACAACCACCACCACCATGACTCTAGGATTAGTAGGGTCAGTGTCCAGACCCTCGAGAAGCATAGATTCAAGCACTACAACACAAAGGGATCAAATTTTACAGTAGGTACAACAGTTGACGTCACAGGTGCAGGTGGTTATAGGATAGAGAGACCAAGACCATCAGTAGGTCTAGCAGATGACCATCTAGCTGACACAAGAGATTGGGTAGAGACAATAGCTAGAGGCATCTGCAACACACACATAGGGCCAGGGCATGGTTCTATCTCAGATGTATGGGAATGAGATGGAGGAGGTCTCGTATTACCGTACCTTGTACCATAGGGTGATGCCTCTAGAGCGGTGACAACCAAACTTCTCCCATAGGAGTGGAGTAGGACTAAGTGGTTTAGGAGGTCCTTTAGTTGGGCAACCCTCAAGGAGCCACCGAAAGCCATCGGGTGGTCATCAAAACTAGGATAGACAAAGTTGAGGCTAGCCTTGGATATTTGTAGACATTTTTGGATGTACAACCCTAATTTATTACATGTACACACATTCATCGATTGATTTTTGATAGCCTCTTATATATCTATTTTTGATGATATTGACACATTGACTCTAACTTTGTATCATGACATTCAACTTTTTGAGATATATATGAGATGGCCTAATTTGATTATAATATGATGTTATATCATGTGATATGATGTTTTATTTATTTCATGCTTTATGTTTATGTATGGATTCAGATGCTATGTGTGGATGTAGATGTTTATGTCATGGATGTGTTTCTTTATTTATGCATTATGACATGATGTGATATATGATTCATGATGTGAAGTTTATCTGATATGCACTGTACACTAGTAGAATTTGGCAAATAAATGACTGTGACTAAAAATTTTAGTCACAACAACTAAAGATGACTAAATTCTACTCATTTTTTGCAACACAACTATAAATGACTAAATAAATGATGAATTTGATCATCATAAGTGACTAATTTGATCGTTAGGTAAAAAACACAACTAAATAATTAGTCACACAAATAAAAATTAGACAATATGATATTAAAGTGGACAATTAAAAAAAAAAAATTGAATTGAGGGAGTGGGTTGTATTATAATATAATATAATATAATATATTATAATATAATATAATATAATATAATATATTATAATATATATTATAATATTATATTATTATTATATTATATTATATAATATTATATAATAATATAATATAATATAATATAATATTTATATTACAATATAATAATATTTATTGCGCAATGCTGGAGATTTATGAACTAGATTATTTATTTTGGACTCCATTTGAACTACTCTCAAATGCAAAGAAAACCCTATCACAGTCTTCCCACTTCATTTTAATGAATTTAAAGCCCTCATTGAAACCTTATTTTCACCTAGAAGCTCACACCTCGAGAAGGGAAAGGTGAAATACCAACATGGTAATATTTGATAGCTTCTAAACTAGTAGCAAACAGTGGAAAGCTAAACAAAATGACAGAAAACACACAAGTAAAGGATCTTGGTCATAATTTCATTTTAATAAACATACTCTTAAACCCTCGTTGAAACCTTATTTTTAGGCTGTAGCTCACCAAATTGGAGAAGTGAAATGTGAATACCAGTGAGGAAGAGTTTGGAGGAGCCGAAACTAGTAGTGGTAGGAAAGCTATGGATTTGCAAGGGATTAGCCATCAGAGGAGTGGAGGGTCGGCGCCACTCCAGTGCTGACCACACGAGAGAGGGAGTGGTCATGCTTGTGTTTTATTGATGCTCCTACCCCCACCCCCACCCCAAACAACTGACCATCTAGCCATCGGCATGAGTGGGCCCCGCCTTATACATATACTCCATCGTATTCTCACATCATTTTGATCATAATTTCAAGAGCTTGACTCATGGTGGATATTGGTCCCTCTATAGAGCTTCTGAATGGTTTTCAATTTTTATTATGGAGGTTCCTACTATGATATGTAGTTGCAAATTTTGGTGTTTACTATCATTTTCTCCATTATCATGTTTTGCAGGGTGTGGTCGTGGCAGAGGAAGAGGCCATGGAAAACTAGCATTACAATATATGAATGCCTACTCTATGATGCTTGGAATTTTAACAAAGTTCATTATATTTTTACCTTGGTTTCTACCAAAGAGTCTCCCCTTGTGAGGGATGGTTGTTTTCTGTAAATATTTTGTGAAAGTGTTTCATTCATTGTCAAACTTGATTTTCCTTTTAGTTTCATGGAAGGTGATTTGTATGTTTTTTGTTTAAAAAATAGAACAATACATTCATTTATTGAAATACTTTATTATGCCTTTAAGATTTCACTCTTCATTTAAAGCTAAAATTCACATCAATCCCTAGTTAGGTGGTAATATGTCGTACTTGGGACATGGCTGCTATAGGGGTTGTGCCCTAGTAACTTATTTCTTTTATTTTTTTAAAAGCTCCTTTCCTCTTTATAGTGTATTCTATGATATTTTTGATTTGCATTTCCTTTTGGGTTTTTGGAAATACTTATGTTACAAGAATTTCTCCTTGATTCTTCTGTTCCTTATGCAGTTACAAGAAGAGGAAAAGAGTATAGGTATATGAAAATAGGAGTATTCTGTTTATACAATGTCTTTAAGCTGTAAGCTAGACAATGCCAAGATTTGTTTAACTTGTCTCTGAATAGAGAAAATATCAAACGAAATATAAAAAATATGCCAAATAGAATAAGGAGAAACACATTCTATAGTATTAATTGTGTTGCAGGTGCATAAGTAAATGTTCTTTCAAATCCAAATGAAACTTTCAAGAAAAGAAATTCATTGATACTGAGTGATTCTCTATTTTTATGCCTTTTTTGAATTTTTGAATTCTTCAATAAATGGTGTAAAACAGTCAGTGAGACAAGTTTCCAATGAGGCACATCATTTATATGTTTTGACTTGCCAGTGAGGCTGTAACCAGTGAGGTTTTGATTTTCCAATGAGGTAGTTATCACTAATACATTGAATGTAGCCAATGAGGTTTTGATTTGCCAATGAGGCTTAATAAAGTAAATTTTCAGAGTGGTTTTTTCTCCCTGTACAAGGTTTCCCACTCATAAATACTGTGTTGTGGCTCCTCTTGATTTATGATATGTTTGTGTCTAATCAATCATATTTGTTCAAGCATTTTAGTCTTCATTTCATGGTGCTTCTGTCAACATTTGAATATCTATGATACTTAAAGTTTATATGCATAAATTTGTGAGGATTAATTAAGTTAGATTTGATTTGTAACTTGAATCACTGATTCACCCAAATAAATGACTACCATGACTAAATAAATGACTACCATGACTAAAATAGATGACTACCATGACTGAATAAATGACTACAATGACTAAATAAATGACTACCATGACTAATATAAATGGCTACCATGACTAAATAAATAACTACCATGACTAAAATAAATGACTACCATGACTAAATAAATGACTACAATAACTAAATAAATAACTACCATGAATAAATAAATAACTATCATGACTAAATAAATGACTACCATGACTAAATAAATGACCAGTTAACAACAATCAATGACTAAATTAATGACTAAATATACTATCAAATTGATTGATCAGAACAACCAATAAATGACTAAAAATGGTTGTCATGAATTTGATTGTGTTATAAATGACTGGTAATAAACTACTAATGGTCACATGACCAAGATAATGGTCATGTGACCAATTTTTAGTAGTAAATGTAGTCATTTATTACTATTTTTCTACTAGTGGTATGATATATGTTATGGATGCAATGTGATGGATGGTTTATTCTCTCTTTTTAGTATCTTTCTATATGACATGCTACGAGATGGATGTATTTCTCTTTTGCATATTTCCCATATGATGATGATGTCATTCTTATGATATGCTGATGATTATGATATGAATATGCAGGATGGATGCATTATGGTTCTTGTTGACTGCCATGATACCATGTTAGTGCGAAAAGAAGATAGAAGAATAAGACGAATGGATTGACCATTGATTTTGAGATTGATTTAGAAATCCAACAAGTCTATGAGTCCTTTGATACTTTATTAGATATGGTGATGTGTTTGATGATTTTCTTGTTCCAAGGATTGGGATACTTGAGCACTTCATTCCTTATTTTTTATATAACATACAGATACGATGCATCAGGGTATCGACAACCAATATGGCGTTGCATCCAATGCAATGGACTTTGACTCTACAAAAAGATAGGATAATCCTTATTCACACCTTGAAATACCAGAAACCTTATTAGAATGTAGTTTAGAATTTTAGAATATTTCAGACCAAAGCATGTGCGATAGTCAACAATCTATTCAAAATGACCTCCCTACACACAACAAAGCAAGTATTTGCCAAAGTTATTTTACAAGAACATACCAAAAGCACATAAAATGAAAGATAATGATCGATGCACCATTCCTTTCTCTCTAAATCATTTTGATAGATATCATCGAGAGGTCCTCATAATGGGTCAACAAGATAAATCATAAGAAAAGATCAAAACAAACAATCAATGCTATCTATATCTCTTGCTATAGTAACATAACTAAGGTGATTTTTGACGATGATGTCCATTGTAGGAAGGATGCATCCTAGGACATGTTTATCATATGTTTTGACTAAGACTAATTGTTTGATAGGTTGTTGATACAAATGCTACCAACTTGTTTACTCATGATCTAGACTTTAGATTTCTACATTTAGGTTCATACTTCACGACTTTTCCATACTTATTTTCCACTTGTTTTACTAAAGGTTGAAAGTGATGATTGATTTATTATGAATGGAGGTTTATTGTGAGTGAAATCAAAATGGGATCAGTGGTTTTGAAGTTTTTATTTCAAATAACCTTAAGATATACAACAACCCAATTTGATGCAAGTATACACAAAATTCCCCCAATGTGATGTGATAGACTACCTCAATATAGGTAGGACAAACTGACCTTAGGAATGTGTCAAGTAGTACTAAAGAGGAATATGATACTCACCTAATATCCAACTATGATATGGACGCAAATGGGTGATGGAATAAATAGGATTAGTGGATGCGATGGATGGATGTGATAGATGGTGAAACATGAGAAGCTTAAAAAGCCAATGATGGATGGAGAGTGCTTATTTACGAAAGGTGCCTGTTTGCTAGGTTTTCACCAAGGTACTTGCCCAAAGCGCCATCAAAGTGGTTTTCACTAGAGGATGATTTTTTTCTTTACTATTTTCAATCATTTTTCTTATTTTTTTGGAGTTTTGTTATTTTTTTATTTTTTTTGTATTTTTTAGATTGATTTCCTTCAAGCATAGGCATAAAACTTTTTGAGATCCAAACTATTGATGGGATCTTGCAAGGGTTCTCCTTTAGGCGTTGATAATTGATAGGCTCTTGATCTATAGCTTGCTGTGACGAAAAATGGTCCTAACCAATTAGGCTTGAACTTCCATTTACTATCCTGATCTAGCATGTTCTTCTGATTCTACTTGAGGACAAGATCTCCCACTTGAAAGGACCAACTCTTGATTTTCTTGTTGTAGCTTCATTTCAGTTGGTTTTGGTATGCCTGTAAATGATTCAATGCATCATGATGATGCTCATCTAGGAACTCCAACTCATTCAATCAAGACACCCTATATTCTTCATCAGTGATTAGATTTTGTAGTGACACTCTCAACAAGGGGAGCGCAGCCTCGATGGGTAAGATGGCTTTAGATCCATAGACTAGGGAAAAGGGGTTGCACCTGTAGGCATTCAAATAATGATTTTATAGGCCCATAAGGCGGGATTTAATTGCAAATTCTAGTCATGGCCAACTTCATTGACTGTCTTCTTAAGGATTTTAAGAATGGTTTTGTTTGATGCCTCAGCTTGACCGTTATCCTAGGGGTAATAGGGAGTAGAGAAATGATGTTGGATGTTGAATTGTTGGCATAACTCTCGTACATCTTGGTTTTTGAAAGGTGTTCTATTATTTGAGATAAGGGATTGTGGAACATCTTAGTAAAAAATAAGGTAGTTCAGGATGAATTCAGAGTTTTTTTCCCCATGATGTAAATCATAGGGATAGCTTCCACCCACTTCGTAAAGTACTCAGTGGTCGTGATGATGAATTTGTGACCATTAGATGAGGTGGGGGTAATATTTCCTATGAGGTTGAGTCCCCACTGTGAGAAAGGCCAAGGTGTAACAATCAATTGGAGTTCTTGAGATGGAGCATGGATAAGGTCCCCATGTTGTTGATGCAGTATACACTTCTTCACAAACTGATGAGCCTCTCGTTCCATAGTTGGCCAGTAATAGCCCATCCTCAACAGTTTCTTGGATAAGGTCATACCACTAAAATGTGAACCGCTAATGCCTTTGTGTACTTTCATTAAGGTGGTTAAGGCTTCCTCTTGGTTGAGACATCATAATAATGTCCCCTCGATGCTTCGACCATACAAGGTATCTCCTAGGATAATAAATCAAGAGGCTTTCTTGACAAAGGTTTTCTTAAGGTCAGAAGTGATGTCAGTGGGAAGGATACCTCTATTTAGGTAGGTGAAGATGTCATGATACCATGAGGAACTAGGACCAGTGATTTTGTACATGAATTAGAAGTTAGGTATCTTGAAAGCCAGTACGAGAAGTTGCTCTACAAGGAATTCACATTGAAGAATGTTGTGCGGCCTGTCTATGAAGGACCCAATGGTTACCATGGAATATTTTGCTTGATTGTTGACATGAGGGATTTGCTCAAATATTATATCGATGAATAAGTCCTTGAGATCTTCTACCATCTTCTTGTAAGGTGTGAGCTTATCATATTTGGTGTGATAATTGTTATTGAATTGATTTATAACTAGCTATGAATCTTCGTAGACCTTTAATCCCATGATTTTCCATTGTGCTACAATTCTCAATCCTATTATAAGAGCTTCATACTCATAAATATTGTTGGCGCATGGAAAGGATAGCTGGTATGATTTGGGAATATAATCCCCTTGCGAGGTGATAAAGAGAATGTCTACCCTTGATCCGTGTTGGGTATATGATCCATCAAAGTACATCTTCTATTGATCCGCTACATAGAGGAAAAACATTGATTCATTAGGAAACTCAGATACCAAAGGATTCTCCACATAGATGGGTGCCTCTGCTAGTTGATCCATAATTACCTGTCCCTTGATAGTATTCCACTTCACATACTCTATGTCAAACTCTGTTAATATCATTACCCACTTAGCTATTCACAAAGTGAGAGTTTCCTTGGATAACAAATATTTTAATGGGTTGATCTTAACAATGAGCTTGATTTGATGTGCAAGCATATAGTGTTTTATTTTTTGTGAAGAAAAACTATTGCTAGGAATTCCTTCTTGATGGATGAATAATTCATTTCATATCCTACCAAAGTATTGTTGATATAATAGATTGGTCTTTCCTTTTCTATTTCATTATGTTGGGAAAGAAGAGCACCTAATGTTGCTAATGTGTTTGAGATATACAAGATCAAAGGCTTGTTCGGTATTGGTGGCATGAGAACAAGAGGTGTCAATAAATAGTCCTTCGTTGTTGAAAGGATATATTGCATTTCTCATCCCACTTATATGTTATCCATTTGTGGAGAAGGTGAGTAAAGGGGTGGATCTTGTCTAAAAGCTACAATATGAATCTTTTGATAGATTGCAACCTTCCTTATAGAACTCACATTTGTTTTAGTGTTTGCAGGGGTTCCATATATAGAATTTCTTTTACCTTAGCTAGATCTATCTTAATCCCTCTTTGTGAGACTATGTACCCAAGAAGCTTACTTGATGTGACCCCAAAGACAAACTTTTTCAGATTTAGTTGCACCTTGTATTCTTCAAGCCTGTCGAAGATTGGTCCCAATACTTCTATATGCCCTTTCCTTGTCTTTGATTTAGCTAGAATATCATTGACACAATCTTCAATAGTTTTATGGATCATGTTGTGAATGATTAGGGCCATCACCCTTTGATAGGTTGCTCCAACATTCTTTAACCCAAACAACATCATATTCCAGAAATATGTTCCCCACAGACACATGAATGTTGTTTTGTGTTGGTCCTCCTTGGTGATCATGATTTGGTTATAGCTTGAAAATCTATCCATGAGTGATAAAATTTTATGTCTAGTGGTTAAATCAATAATGATATCAATGTTTAGAAGGGGGAATCCATCTTTCAGACATGCTTTGTTCAAGTACCTAAAGTCAGTGCATATTTTGATGCCCCTAGTGGGTTTGGAGATTGGCACTAGGTTAGAAACCCACTCAGGATAGTCAATTGGTCAGATAAATTCGATGTTAAGGAGTTTTTGCAATTCTAACTTAACTAATAATGCTATTTGAGGGTTCATCTTTCTTAGTTCCTGCTTTACTATTTTTGCTTTAGGATAAGCTTCTAGGTGGTGTACAACCACTTCAAGATAGAGTCCAAGCATATTTGTGTAGGACCATGCAAAGTTTTCCCTATGCTCTTTAAGGAAAGATGCCAATTTTTTCTGCTCTTCATATAACAATGATTCAACATAGAAGGTTATCTTAGGTGCCTCCTCCATCCCCACATTCACTAGATTTGCTTTCTCTGCAAGTTCATTGATTTCTCTGGATGTATTGCACTAAGAGTAAGATTGAATCCATATTCCTCTGATGCCTCAGAGAGGTTTTCACCTTTGGATGCATCCTTTCTTTTTACTATTTTATGATCAGAAAGTGCCATAGTGTGGTCTTCACTTAAAGATCTACACATTATTCTCATGTCATTTATTTTACGACCGAGGGATTAAATCATCTCCCCATAGTACTCCCATGTATCTAGCTCTATGTCAAACCTTGCTTTATGATCCCTACATGACAATTTGTCACAGAGTCCCATAAATTCAAAGATTGCTTCATCATTTTCAAACACATATAGAATTGGTGGTCCTCATTGTTCCTAGTCGATTAGTTGGGGTGTACTAGCTTTAGTTCAAAGATTTAGCTATTTGGGGTAAAGGATGTTATGGTTATCATGAAGATGGAGGTATCCTCAAACAAGTCAGCGACATTAAGGGGAAATTTGTCGAGGGTGTTATCATGTGATTTAGGTAACCAAGAGGAAGCCTCAACTCATTTATTAGAAGTACCCTTGCCAAGAAGGGCCACCCTTGCTAGTGACATATCCTAAACCAAGATTCTTTGGATGTCTCTCAGGAATGAGAGGTTCTAGTAAACCGTTGTCATTCTAACCCAACTTTTCATTCTTGTTATACCCCCATCCCATCATTAGCTATAATCCTTTGCTATCATCTTCCATTGGAAGAATAGGAATGAGTCTGTCATCCTAATGCACAAATTTGGATACATCTTCTTCATTGATGACCTCTTTGTTCAAGTCTCCCCACTTGGTAAAGGTGGTAGAGGCTACCTTCATTGTTTTAGTTACCTTGTTCATAGGTTGAGGTTTCTTGTGAGATTTAGGGGAAAGAGTTAACTCTCCATGCACAAAATTATCTTTCTTCAGATTATAATCCCCACATCCATTATCCTTGATCACTACCTTGATGTCTGGTATGCTCTATATAATGGATGTTTTGGATTTTGAGGTAGATTCCAAGGAAGATGGGTCAAAAAATGAGGAGGATGTGGGACCTTCATAATTTTTAGTATTTACAAGATCTTATAGAATTTGGCTTCAAGGTTCTTACAATAGTAAAACGGCTTAGGATCACCATGGATGGTAACTTCTTTATCCTCAAAGGGAAACTTGACGCATTGGTGGTACGTGGAAACTACATCTTGCATGGCATGAATCCATGGTCATCCTAGAAGAATTTTCTAAGGTAGGTCAATATTAAGCACTTGGCATGTGGTTTCATCAATGATAGGTCCTACTGGATAGGTAGCTTGATTATACCTTGAGATACCCGCTCTTGATCATCGTATGCTCTTATGGTTACACCCTTTTTCTTTTCAATGGAATCCTTTGAGTAACCCAAGTTCTAACTAATTGAAGGGTGAAAATATTTAGACCAACAACTCCATCCACCAACACTCTTTTAAATTTATTCTTGTGAACAACAACTTCAAGGTACAAAGCGTGATTGTGTGATGGCTACATTGGGATATCTTGTTTAGAGAAGGTAAGAAGATGGGGTGTGGTGATATGTCCTATCATAGCTTGGAATTTCTCAGTATCCATATTCTTTGGTACAAAGGAAGTTGATAAGGAATTTTCTAATATATCCCTATGTGTAGGGGATAACTTCAACAATTCTAGGATGGAGATTTGTGTAGGGGTTTCCTTTAACTAGACCAGGAGAGTGTAGCCACTAGGGTTTAACGTCAAAAGAGTAGGTTGTTCCCTAGGTTGTGATGATTCTCATTGGATTATAACCTTTCCACATCATGTGGTGACTCCACACTCTGCACTAGGTCCTTTGATGGTGACAACCATTACAAAATTGTCACAAGATGCGACCATGTTGGAATATACATGACCTACATTAGTGTAATCTTTCCCCTTGCCATTGTCACTCCCTTTGTTATGATTTGGTATTGGGTCCGTGTATATATTTAGGTCTTGGTTACCTACTGGTTGATTGACAATTACATCTCCAATTTTGATGAGATCTTGGATAATGTTCTTTAGCTTCATACAACTTGCCATTTTATGTCCTTTGATCTTGTAAAAATCACAAAGATCCTTTTCGCTATACCAAGGTGGTTTAACTTGAGGTTATTGATAGTTTTTGTAGTTGGGGAGTATGATTAGGTTTTATTACACCAAATTCTTCATGAATGCTTCGATGGGCTCCCCCAAAGGTGTGTATTTACACTTTTGTGGGCATTTATTCCTATTGGGTGGTCCTCTTTGTTGGGTGTTGGTGTTGTTGATTTGGTTGTTTGGTGGGTGTATGTTGGTTTGTTGTACATTCTACTGTGTGTTGGTTGGTTGATTGGTGGTTTGTATAGGAGCACTTATGACTACTTTATCATCAATGACACCGTTATTCGTTACATTCTTATTCTTATCCCATACGTGGGGCTTGTAATTAGAAATGGTAGATGGGTGGTTGTCTTTATACACTTGTGTGGTTCCTTGTGTGATTAGGGCTCTCTCAATGTTGAGGGCCCTAGGAATAATATCATCATAGTATGTGACACATTGCATCTTAATTGAAAGGATAGGTCTGTGTCAACATTACCAATGATGATTCCTACTTGTTCTTTAGGAATAGGCCATTTTCTCTTGCTAGCTCTCTACCTCCATCTTTGTAGGAATTTTTTGAAGGATTCACCCTTGTTTTGTTTGAGGGTGTATAGCTCTTCCAATCTCGCATCCATGTTAAGATTGAAGGATACATGAACTATGAATTGATTGATTATCTATTGGAAGTTTTTAATTCTCAGAGGCAATTGTGAGAACCAATCGATCGTTGGGCCTCCCAAAATACGTGGGAAAAAGTACATTTAGTAGGAATCATTGTATGAAACCTCCATAAACATTACATGAAACTCTTTGATATGATCCACTAGGTTTCCCCGCCCTCTGTATTTGTCAAAATTTTGGGACTTCAAATTTGGGTGGGAAAGGTACCATTATGATGTTTCTATCAAAGGGGTATGGACATAATTTTTGTTGCGCATGTGGTTTCATTGTCTTCCCCATTTGAATGTCTTGGATCTGCTGTGTGAGCGCCTTAATTTGTGATGACAAATCATATTGAGGATTTGGGGGAGGAGCATATGTGGTATACTATGGGATGGTGAATGAGTTGTAGGTGGGATTTTGATATGGTGGGGTATTGTATGGTGTATGGGGTGGATTTTGATATTGTGAAGGTAAGGGTGATAGTGGAGGTGTGTATGCTCCTTGCAAAGTTGTGTTCAAGACATTTGGTGACGTGTTGGAATATTGTTGGGGATTTAGTACAAGCCCTATTGTTGTTACTGTTGTTGTTGGTGTGTGAGCAACACTTGTTGTTGGGCCTGTTGTTGTTGTTGTTGCACAATCAATGCTTGTTGTTATTTTTGTAAGGCTTGTGCTTGAGCTTGTTGCTATTTTAATGTTTTTTGATAGGTTTTTTTGCTTGTAACGCTTGTTTTTGGGCTTGTTGTTGCAAAGCTTGAGATTTAGCTTGTTGTGCTTGTAATGCTTGTTGATAGGCTTGTTGTTGCTGCAAGGTTTGAGCTTGAGCTTGTTATGCTTGCAACATAGAAGTTTTTTTTATTTTTGGGTACGCGAGATGGATTTTGAGGGACCATGGTGGGAGTGAGTTGTGGGTTGATTTGATATGGTTGTTGTGCAGTGAGATTTTGGGGGTTATTTTGCGCTATCATTCCTTATAAAATTGTCGATTGGGATGGAGGAATGTAGGTTTGGGATACCATTTGATTTTGCATGACTTGGGGGACCAATGGTTGCGATAATGGTGCCATTTGGTGTTGCATATTATCAATGGCACATTTTAACCTTGGGTCAATTGATTGGGGGGGTTCCCTTGATTGATTTGTTATTGAGGGTTCCCTTGTTGTGATTGATTTGAGGCCAAGGTGTTGCCTTGGTTGGTGGGATTCATGAAAAATGGGTTTCCTTGATTTGGATTCGTGATAAATTGGTTTGATGTGTTTTGTGGGTTGGTTTGAGTGACTTGTGGAACCAATTTTTTTGATGTGTCAACTTGGGGGTTCGATGTAGAGGGACCTTGTTGTGGTAAGGGTTGACCTTTTTGTTCCACTTGGGGTACTTGGCTCACATGAATTTGTGTAACATTAGGAGCACTTATGGTACTTGTGGTGGTGGATGAAGATGGTTGCACTTGAAAAGTTGAGTCTATTGTTGTGTTATGGAATGTAAGTGGTATGCATGGATGTAGATGGTTTTCAGGAATGGTGGTGGAAGAATGTGGTTAGGCACTAAATGTTGGTGTCCAATTTATGTTTTGTGGAAGGGTAGTGTCTTGTGTACCAAAAAGTGTGTTACCTCCTAGATTGGAAGTGAGACCAAGGTTGGTTGTAAGTTGTGTTGCAAGACTAGTTGTCAATGGTTGACTTGGTGTGTGATGGGTTGGTTGAATGATGGGTTGAATCACACCTTGTGTGAAGGGTTGTGAGATGGAAGCTTGAGTAATTGAAGCCACATTCCCTAAGGGATGTTCCCTAAGTGTGTTCACATTAAATGTTGAAGGGATTTTAGCCCCTTCCTTTGCTAAAGCTAGCATGTATTGTGTAGGGTTCATTTTCATCAAAGAGTTGATGATGTGGCTTATTTTAGAATCTTGTTGGTATTTAAGCAATTCCTTTGCGGTGAGCTCAAGGGGGTTTTTCGTGACATCTTCTACCTCATACCCCATTCCTAGTGGATTTGGTGGTTGTTGTGATGGGGTAGAGTGGCTCCTAGGATCAAATTCTTGTGGGTTAGGATCACTTGTGGTGGATGTAGGTTTTCTTTTTTCTATGTTTTCCTTGTGTTGTGATATCATTGTTACCATAAATTGTGGATCAACTATTGGAGAGGTGTGTTGAGATTTGTATTGTTGGAACTCTATAGTTCACTCAAATTTTGATAAAAGGGACCCTCTAAGTTGTTTTAGACCAATGGTGTGAGTGGATGATGAAAGGGGTGAGTGATATGGATGATGAACTTTCTAAAGTTTGGAAAACACTTTAGACTTAAAGGTTTGATGTTTTGATGTTTTTGGATAAAAGGTGGTAATGAACTTGTGAATCTAAAGGTAGACTTGTGACCTTTAAGATAGACTAGTTAAAAATGATGATGAATAACTCAACTAAGTGTATGGAAAATGATTCATTTACACACATATAACTAAGTTAGGGGATTGGCTCGATGATAAAATAAGTCTAGAATGTTGATGTGTTCAAAGTTTCAAATTTGTTTGTGAAGTGGGATGTCAAATGTGTTTTGAGATGGATGAGATGTTTGACCCAAATGTGTTAACCTAAAAGGGACCTTTGTTTTATAAGACCAAGGTAGTGAAAAACATGCTTTACCCCTAAATTGATAAACTCAAGAACTCAATGTTTGGATGATAGAACTTTGAATCAATGTTTGGAAATATATTTACTTGTTCCACTTTTTTGCTTGGAAGTCAATGTGTGTGAAAACAACCCCAATGTGTGGTGTGTTCAATTTTGAGTTAATCTTTTATTAGTGAAATTTCTTTATTACCACATCAAGAAGTCTTAATTAAGCGTCTAAGCAACTTTCATTCCACAATGTCCAATATGTGAAAATTAGGAGGCTAAAGCCATAGTTTCCTATGTTGACTTTGGAATGTGTGAATTGATATATAAGTCCAAATATTTAGAAGCCTCTAAGGAAAAGTTTTTTAGGGACAAGCAAAAATATAGGGATTTTCAAAGGTATTCACACTAAGTCCAAATGGTTTGAAATCTGAAGAACATGTTGATATTTGTTTAAATTGTTTTGGAACCAAGCAATGTGTCAAACTGACTTAACAAGAACAATCAATAACAACTTAATTGTTGGGAAATTAAGTGTTAGTGTTCACATAAGTTAATAATGTGAGTTTTTATCACAACTCACATAACTATTACAGACATGACAATAGATATTTTTAGTGGCAAGAGTGTTTTCTTGTAATTGAGTTGTTAAAACAACTCAATATATTTATGGATGTCATTTATGTTGTTTCCTAAATAATAGGATTTAAGAATCCTACAAATATGTAAAGTGTATTGATTGAAGATGATATAATGAAGCACACACTGATTTGTTTTTAATTATTATTGCTTTCATCTCTACCCTTATTTCTAATATGGTATTAGAGTAGGAGAAAAACATGGGATAGATTTTTTCTATTATAGTTGTAATTGCTATTCTAAGATCTATGCTCATTTTGGTGGCATACCTATAGACCAGTTGTTTATTGCAGACCCTTCTATCATTTGAACAACACTGGATTCTTCCTATTTTTCACTATAATGGGAGCTCATATGACTCAATTCATGCTTTGTGGCTAGAAATCGTGGTAATCGTAGAAGTTTAGGGGTTTATTAATTCTTGCGAACACTCCCATGAAGTTTTTGTTCACATATCCGATTATTCTCTTTTGACTGGGATCATAATTATCTTTGGCAAGCTTTGTTATTAATAGAGGTGGTATTATTGAGGAGATTATTTCATCACTTCTTCACCGTGTGCTCTTCTATTGTGGATAATTTGTAGATAGATTGGGAATCAATCATTTTGTGCAAGCTTGTATATTGGTGGTTGGCAGTGCTATGATCACAAGGACCCGATTCTTCAAGCAAATCTCTATGGATCGTGGAATTATATTGCTCAAGATTTCTGGATTTGATTGTGTATCAATTTTTTGCATCAATGTTTCGGATCACACTCCATGATCCATCATCAGGATGAAAGCAGAGAGCATAAGGAGAGAAATAGAAAGTTGCAGACCAAGACCACTTTAATAGACCAGTGAAGGGAGAGAAGGCTGCACTTAGGCTGAGAGGACAAGAAAATTAAAACTTTAAAAATAAGAAACCTTATAACAAAAAGAAGAAATAAGATAAAAACAAAGATGGTCTCTAAATTAACCAAAACAAATATATCAAAGTTCAACTAAAATGAAAATCAATAAAGTTAAAGAAAAATGAACCAAGAATCCAAGTAAATGAAAAATATCAAAATAAGAAAAGAAAGGGTAAACCAAGAAATTATAAAAGAAACCTTAAAACCTGAAAACCCATTTTGACAAAAAAAAGAAATAAAAAAAAAAGTGAAACAAGGGAAGGAAAAATGAATCAAAAAGTTAAATAAAATTCATAGCAAGATTTCATATTGTGAACCAAAAATCAATATAAGAATGAAACACTAAAATGAAGAAAAACATAAATTGAAGAAGACAAAATAAACTTATAAATAAAATAAGAAACCTTATAAAAATAAACCAAGAAAATGAAAATAATAAATGGAAAATTAAAAAGTCATAATAAATAAGATACATGAAATTATAAATAAAAGATAAAACAAAGAAAAACTTAAAATAAAACAAATTAAAAAGAATGTTGAAACATATAAAAACAAAACATATACCTATAAAAACTAAATCATCTTCATCAATGAAATCCAAGAAAACCATGATTGATGAGACATATATATATATATATAACAAGGAAAATAAGCATTGAATATAATTAATTATAAATAATATATAAGTAAAAGCAAAGAAAATAAGAATCAAAAGATAATATTATAAATAGATATGTGAAAGAAAAAGAAAAAAAACCTAATAGTATATAATTGTATATATATAAAGAAAAGATCAAAAAAAGAAACAAAGATATAAATATATAAAAAAAAAAAAAAAAAAAAGTGTATCAAAAAGAAAGACAATCGGAAGGGGAAGAAAGAAAAGATAAATACAAGAAAAATAAATTTAATAAGAAAAGAAGAAGAAATAAAATAAATTTCTCTTGATTTTAATATATAAATGAATGGAAGAATAAAATAATGGGTAAAAATAAAATAAAAATTAAATAAATAAAATATAAAAATAAAAGAGAAAGAATAAGTAAAATAGGAACAAGATAACAATATAAAAATAAAACAAAAAAGAAAAATAGAAAAAAAGAAAATAAAAACAAGGAGGACAACAAGATAAAAGAAGAGAGAAGAAACTAAATGATGTCCATAAGAGACAACAAGAAGAAGACTCAAAAAATGGCTGACCTCGAGCCTCGAACAACAGAGTAATGGAAAAGAGGGCGATAAAACAGAAGGGAGGGGAAAAAGAGATGAAGGGGGGATAGAGTGGGCAAAGAGAACTAACAGGAGGAGGGGAGATGGTAGGATCTTAGGTTGGATAACAAGGGATGCCAAGATTGACTCAACCTCCACCCCTCATCACGGTTGAGGTTTGAGGGATGATTGTTGATTTCAATAGCTTCCTTGAGTTTCCTTTTTTAAAGTTGTCCTCTTTGAACAAGATTTGAGTTTTTTCCAAACAAATGTGGTGTTTGGTAGATGAGGAGTGGTCGGCTAGGGAAGATTTGAGAACCCGTTCATGTCTAATGTCAACACAATGCTCTTTGATTCTCGTGCTAAAAGAGTGACCTGTTTCCCCTATATAAGGAATGCCATAAGAACAAACAACCTTATAGACTCCAAAGTAGAGAAAGAATTCCTTGGAGTCTTTAAGGGAGGGGAAGCGAGTTCTCAGAGTGGAGACGGGCTTGAAAGCACAACGAAGGCCTTTTTTAAGGAGGATCCTTGAGATTTTTCGGGATAAACCATCAATATAAGGAAGGGAAGCAACTGGGAGATCAGATAGGGAGTTGGGCTTTGTAGTGGAATGGAGGCTCGACTTGGCATGGTTGAAGGCTCTAGAAATTTTCTTACTGGAGTACCCATTCAATTCAAAAACTTGACGAAGATGGGTTAACTTTGAAGGTAAGTGTTCCTCATTGCAAATTTGATAGGCTCTCAAGGCTAAGGTTTCGAGGACTCCACTTTTTTGGCTAGGATGGTGAAGAGATGATGATTGGAGGTAGAGATTTGTATAGGTGGCCTTGTGGAAGACTCGATGACCAATGGATCCATCAGGTTTCTTGAGAAGTAGAATGTCGAGGAAGGGAAGTTACTTGCAAGATTCGATTTCCTTGGTAAAGGAAATGCAAGGAAACAAGTTGTTGAGGTGGGAATGTAATTCCTCTAACTTATCCAAGCCATGTGGCCAACAAACATTGGTGTCATCTACATATCATTTCCACCACTTAAGATTGAGTGGGAAAGAGTGAAGAGCCATTTCTTCAAGATGTTCCATGAAAAGGTTGGCAATGACAGGAGAGAGGGGAGAGCCCATAGAAATCTTGTCAACTTGCTCATAGATGACTCCTTGGAAAGAGAAAAATGTAGATTTTAAGCAAAAATCAACCAAGGACGTGACCTCCTCATTAGTCTTACGTCTAACAATAAAAATTGCATCAGGGATGGGAACCTTAGTGAAAAGAGAGACCACATCAAAGCTCACGACGAGGTCATTGCTTTCTAATCATTGTACGCACTCACAAAATGGGTAGAATTTTTATGAAAGAATCAAAATTCCAACAGAGGCAAGAAGTTTG
>VDFB02299584.1:0-40854 GCA_007258455.2 Sequoia sempervirens
CTATGGAGAAAGACTTAATTAAATATTAAAAGATTTAAATGATGCAAAAAGGGCGTACTTTCTTGAAATGCGTGCCAATTAGGTATAAAGCATTTCTCTGGCAAATGAAACTCATCTTTTGACCATTTCACTTTGCCTTGAGCATTTTTCCTATGCATTCTCCTGTGATCAGGGTTTGAACAAACTGCCATTGAAGAACGATACCTCTTCAGTGTGAGCACTCTTGAGATTGTGAAAGATCAGTCGAATCAGTGCATGTTGAGAGCTTCAGCCAGAGGTTCTACAGATTCATACAGAGATTATTTATATTGAGATTGTTTGTTGTTTGCAAATAAATGAGGGTTTCTACTGGTGGCGCATCCTTCTTCACAGACAGAGGTTTCCAGCAGAGTTTACTAGCATTCTTTTCATAGCCGTACGGCCTACATTGGGATTTGTGCCTAGAGAGAGGCGTGTGAAGGAGAAAGCTGAAACGCCTCCCTTTGGTTTGATTTTGGTCTTCCATCATGGGCGTCCAGTATTTCTAGAGCATTGTATCCAGTTTCTGAGCAGGAGAAATGAGTTCTGGAGATTTGGCGTGCCTATATGCTTGTTTTCACCATTTCCGGCTATAGATCTGACAACTTCTTTATTTAAATAATCTGGAGCTATTTTGGTATGTGTATCACTTGCATTCTATTTGTCTCAATAAAATAATGCAATCTACACTCTTTCTGAAGCAAATAGTGTTTATTTTCTTTTTATGAGCAATTATGATGTGCGCCCCTTCTCTTCTGTCTATCAAACATTCTCTTAAAAAATTAAATAACACATAAAGACTTAAGAAAATTGGGGTTTGAAGCTGAGAGCCAGCAGGGCTCATCACATTAGCATTGTTCCTGCACTCAAGGAGAAGCCAAAACAATTAAAGTGGAATTAATTTTTTGACTGAATTAAAATAGTTTTACCATGTTTTCTCTCACCTTTGACTGTCTTTCATGCTCAGAAAAGCAGCCTCAAGTTCAGGTGTACAATGAAAGCCCATAAAAACAACCATAGTCTTCTTAGTAGGTATCATTTTTCAAATTGTTTCAGTGCTGAATAGCATTTTTTTCAAGAGGGTCATTTTGCTTGGTCATTAAGATTCCTAATGACCTTTTCCCATGTTCTCATTTCCCTAGTACTTTTTTTGTCCATTATCACATCTAATCAACTTGGCTGATATTATTATTTGTTCCAAATCTGATTCATACAGTTTTGCACTGGCTTCTATCAAAATCACGGACTTAGAAGTTTTTCTTCTTTCTTTAAATTTGCTCAAATTCTTGTTCCAGTTTATACTTCTCTCAAAGGGCACTACTATTACGCTAAAGGCTCCAATGCAACATGAAACTGTGTCACACCTTCAGATTGACAGGAAAAAATGACACAACACATGTTTAAGTGCACATCTATGAAAACAAAGTTTATTTTATTAAATAGCTAAAAGAACATCATGTTACATTGTACAGGTACTTTTAAGAAGTTTCTAAATTTTGTTTATCTATTTTTTATGGTCTCTACTATTAAAATCACATTTTAAAAAGTGAGATATATTACCATGCTTTCACTGATGGGCACTATGTTGTATACACCAACCCAAATAAAAAAGAAAGAACAAAGAGAAAGAAACTATACCAACATCCAAAGATGACCAGGAGTAGGACACCTGGGCTTCAAAACCAAAGTCAGTTACATTATAGAAATACTAGGATAAATGGTCCTTAGGTTATGAAAAATAGCTAAATACTTAGCAATATGCAACAAAAACATAATGAGGGAGAGCACCTCAGACATCAAGACCTTTGCAAAGGATATCATGGAATTTTCCTATGGAAAATTTTCAAGTGCATGTAGTTTTTAAGAGTGTTTCCTTACAAGATTTCATTAATTACACAATCTCTAATGGAAATAAAAGAATATTACATGCCAAGAAAATGAAGCCTCAACCCAAATTCATCTTTTGAAGGACACAATTTGAAAAGTGTATGGTAAATTTGACCGTTCATTACTCTGATGTTGGTCGAGTAATGCCTATATATTTTTAAATCATATTACTACTAATTAGAACAAGTATTTGAAGAAGATGATAAAAGCTGCAGAGATTCTGAATATGGAAGGGTAAGAGTTGCAAAAATGGTTAAGCAGATCTGGATCTTCATCTTAGGGCAAAGTGGATGAAGCCCAACTTGGGTAAGATACATTATACATGAAGGAAAGATATAGAGAAAAGACTGTTGGTAAAGCTCGGGGATGAAATTGCTAACCCATGGTTATTTGGAGATTGAACAACTGCAGAGAAATTCTCCAGAAGGTGGCATGCATAGAAAATGCAAATCCTGAGAAACAAACAAATCAAATAAGGGATGAGTCCATTTGCATAAACAGCATTTACCTATTAAAAAGTTCAAAACACTGTTGAGAACAACTTCCCTGTAAAGCTATGTTGACCATTTGAGACCAACAGCGATATTGTTTCCTAGGAAGCACTATTGAACTGTTTAAAAGGTACAATACCTGTCAAAGAAATCATGTTAAAATAATAAAGCTGTTGGATATCACGCATAACCTTCTCACGGTCATGAAGAATTTGTTAGGTTTGACATGCAAAAGCAATCAGGCAGAGCAGAGCCCCTCCCATCAACTAAAGCTTTACTATGAGTTTCCCATAAATATTCTGCTAATTTCTCCCCTTCAAGGCCTTGAAAAGTAGCTTCTTCAAATGCTTTCCTGTTGAGAAAAAGAGTCTTTGAGTGTCCGTTCAAAGCCCTCATTGCAGCTACCATCTTGTCCATGTTCCCAAAGTATGTACCAATATATGCCTCACTATTGATGGATACATAGTAGTCCAAAGCAGCTCTGCTATTGCCCCGCATTGCCATCAGATTTGCTTTGTCCAGAAGAGAAGATTTGGTGTAACTGTTCCTGTAAATTGAAGTAAAATCCTTTGATTCCAATAGGCTTTCACCAGCAGCCAAATAAACAGATGTGTTGGTGGGAATTCCAAGTGCTCGCAGAATAAAGGCTGTCTCTCTTGGAGTAAGAGGACATTTTCCTCTCTTCCTCCATGCTACTGCAGCATCACCTGAGATGATTGTCCTGCCATTTCTAGCTGAGTTGATAGCATCCAGAGAGCTGTAGGAAAGATCATTGTATTGGCATCTACTGTAAGCTATCATGTCAGGCTCAAATCTCATATGTAGAGACAGAATGGGTTGAGGTATTTTTCGCAGGAGTTCAGCTCCCATTTTATGAATGGCAGGAACAAGTCGTAAAGCTCTGAAGCATACATGACAACGAGCTGCCTTGGCAAAAAATGGGTGTCTGCAAATTGTTCATGTAGTCAGTCTATAGTTCATATTTTCCTAATCAAAGGACACCAAAATCTAGGACCATATATTCTTAAAATTGACTGAACTTTAAATTCAGAAGATAAATTTATTTTTGCCTTCTAATAGAAAAAATCTATATATATCATAAAGCCTTATATTTACATAAAAGGAAAAAATATAAATATCATAAGTTGGTCACTGCCAAGAAATTGTATAAAACTGTATCATGACTATAAGTACTGTTCTCAAGGTGTATTAATACTACTATGAATCGACTAAAGGCCTGACAAAAGTATGTAATCTGTATGTTGAGCAAATAAATCTCTGATAGAAAAAATATTGTGTCTTGCTAAGTGGAAGTAGGAGAGGACCCATTTGTCATGTGGACTAATTTCACACCCCTCAAACTCCTAAATGGCAGGTCAGATTTTTTTGAAAATTTCACCACACCTCCATTGGCAAGTTTACTGATTAAAGCTATTGATTGGGATCAGGGTCATTAAAAATGAATCTGGAATTACTCATCATGTGGATGGTGGTCATTTAGTGGTGATTTTGAATGGTTAATTGAAACGTGTGCAGGAAGGGCCCCAAATAGTTACACACTATACTTACCAAAACAAAACTATTAGAACCCCTATTCCTATGCGCCTCACCACCAATACCACATTACACCTCCACATATTAACATGTAAAGTGACCCTGCCTTAGCCAATAGGCATGGAATTAAAAGTAGTTAGGGTTAGAGAAATACTACTAGGCTTGGTATCTCAAACACTAGGTTTGGATTTGACTTTTATGTTTTTACCCTCAACCTAATTAATTCACTCCTTACTGTCACTCTCACATTTCTTGCTCTACTACATATTTTTTCAAAGTTTTAGACACACTTGAGATTGTTGACCACAACATAGTCCAAGGGTTTGAAGGGTTGCTGTCACCCGCAACCTGCGACTGCTATTGCAGATAACGATTTTCTGTTCCCTCTTTTTGCCTTACTGTATTCTGATTCTGATTTTTTGACAGTTATTTTTTTAATTTGATAGTTTCAATATGCTATAGATTCAACTCTTTGCAATATTCAATATTTATATATTTGCAGTGTATGCCTTCTTCTGGGATCAGGGTTTTTTATGTATGCAACATTTGCTTTTGTGTGGCTGTAGATGTGCAACATTTGCAGGAGTTCTTAGATATTTCAGATTTTTTGGGAGGTTTTACTATGCTGCATTGTCCATTTGTAGGAAACAATTTCAAAATAATGTATGCCTTGTTCTGAGTATGACTCCTTTTGCCATGAGTAGGCTGAAGAAATAAGTTATGCCTTCTTTCGGGTATGAGGGTTTTTAATTATTTCTTGATTCTACCATCACTCTCTTCACACAATTTTCTCCATGTCTTTCAATGAATTGTTCAAGTTCAACACATGAATACAACATTGAACATAGGGTCAAAAATGTGCTTTTAAGCACACTCCATTGTTATGCCAACTAGATAACACACACATGCTAAATCAGTGACCACTTTTACAACATTTCAAGCCCCAACTCCCTCTATGGTGTCCTTCAAAATATAAAATTGATTGTGTGCATCCTTCTACTTCCTTGAACAATCAATAACTAATGAAAATAAGAGTCAGTTATGCATGTGAATATGATACTAATGAGTGGTCAATGTCTAATATTGGTCCACCCAATGATAATAAAGTAGCCTATCCTAAGCCAAGTTTGCCTCATGTCTTATATCACCACACACACCTTAGAACACTCTCCATCAAGGAGGCTAGTGTAGAGTTTATATTCTCTAGGGAGGCAAATGAAGGACTAACATCATTTTTATTTTTCAACAATTGTTTGAAGTAGGGTGAATGTGCCACATGCAATGGGATGGCATTAATGCAAAAATATGGTAGACTCTCTCAAATTTTTCCAATTAGTGATAATGCATGGAAAGATATTCTTGGCTTGGGTTCTTCTTCTTCATCTCCTCCTCCTCCTCCTTGTTCTCCTTTCACTAGCACCCATTTGCTTTAATCTAGCGATATGGCTAAAGTAGTTGTTTGTAAGGCTATTGCATAATGTTTCATGAGTACCTCTTGAAAAACAGACCATGTAACATCACATCCCTTTTTTTTATTCTTTTCACATAGACAATGATACTAAATGAATTGATCTAGTTCCAAGTATAAGGATGTCATTGCAACCTTCTATTAACATGATACATGATGAAGATCAAAGAACTACTCCATTTGGTAGAGCCAATTGGTTGTATCCTTCCCATCAAATTTTCGCATATCCATCTTTGGAAGTGCCTAGCCATAGAATTATTTGGATGATGGTCCACCTTTAGGTTTGAGTCAAACCCAAAAGCATCATGACCTGACCCTTAGAACACACATATTCTTCCCAAATATTTTCACTGATGCCTAGGTATCTTCACTCTTAGTGAATGCTTTCATCTCCTCCCTCAATGCTGAAATATCATCCTTAAGAGATTCCACATCTATAGAACCCTTCTCCTCAATCATTACATCATCCTTGTCCAAAGATTTTCCAGGTGTGATAGTATTCCTTCTCTTGCCTCTTGTTGAAGCCCATGGTGGCAAAATAATTTTGCAATAGATTACACATAACAAATTTGAATAGTCTAAAAATTTTATTGTGGCCCAAATCTCACTTGTGAAGAAAAATCTCTAAGAAATTCACTGATTTGCAGCCTTGATAGCAAATTTGATGCAACCCTAATTTCACAATAACTCCTTCAATTCTTCTCCAAATGACCTTGAATCTAAATTGTAGTGGCTTCAATATGTCTTTGACCAACCCTCCAACATTCAGAAGAAAACAAATATTGTTTTACAGCCCTAAGAGTGAATTTAGTGAAAACACTAATTTTGCAGTAACTCCTTCAAATCTGCTCCAGATGACCTCAAATCTGGACTGTAGCAACTTCAATATGTCCTTGATCAGCCCTCCAAAAATTAGAAAAAATTGCCAAATTGAGATATGTGCTTCACAATTCAACCTATAATAAGCCACTTTGAGGGGGAAAACCTCCAAAAGTCTCCAATCAGAACACAATTCAAATATGATGATCATAAACTAACCACTAGCTCATATATACACCATAATTATGTCTTGGATGCTGCCCAGGCCAATTTAACCACCTATATATATTATAAAACTATATAAATGATTATATAACTTAATTAAGAGTTATGCTAACCAAACATCAGCTACACACATCCCAAACCACACTATGGGTTTAAAGCACAGCACTTTTAAACTGCTGCATAAGGGACATCAAGGATATTGTAGTAAAGTGAAAATAATATAAAATTCAAAGTAGAGAAAATTGCTGTCATATGCAACTTCATTCACTATATTCTGCAAGTTGAAGAGGGTGAAAAGCCTGCTGTAAGTCTCTGCAAACTGCTTAAGGACTTCCTGAAATATGTTGGAACCCCAGAGATTTAATGAAATTAGCAACAACGATATGGAAGTTGCCATGAAATCTACGAAGAAAAAGGCTTCCAAATTACTCCTGTATTTGAAAATCAATGATTACCAGGAATTGAAAATAAACTGTAATGATGACTAAATCCTAGGCAATTTGAAGAGGCAGAGAACAACAGGACATGAATGATACTAAAGACTAAAAATCCCTTCAAACCCTAGACACAGTTCACTAACATATGAGTTTCTAAATTTAATGGCATAAAACCCTACTAACCATAAATAGAAATCCGGCACAATATGGGCATCCCTGCTGAAAATTCATAGGAACTGCTGCAACATAACTGGAATGTGCCTACAAGCTGCTGCAAATAACTGTTACGATGATACTGTCTCCTTAGATAGGCGTCTGCATGTTTTAAGTCTCTATTATTTGCTTTAAAACTGACTTCAAACTATTGGTGCAGACTGCTAAAGCCTTTTCTATCCAAACAGACCAGGCAGAGAAAATGAGTGGCAAAGCCACCAGAAATGTGTGCTTCACTTTGATTTTTGTGGCTGATTCTACCTTTGTGTGCACTGACAGTCTTTTAACTATGCTTTTGCTGACTGAGTGGAGATTTTAGGTGGCTCAATCACCTCTAAAGTGCACTTGGAGGATATTTCTAAGGGAAAAACCCTCTCTAAACTGCAGCTCATTTTTAACTTAAAAGCTGGGCAGTGTTTGATTGAAGTTGAGCCAAGATTTGGGTGGACCTGTTTGTGGTTTAACTCATCAGAAGTGCACCTATATTAGTCCTTTACCTATGGTGAAAATCACTTAGCACACAACCCTATTTTCATGTGATTGGGCAGAGCTTTGAAGTTTGAAAGGTCAAAATCCATGCATAACCATGCCTTCTTATGACTTGATCCATCTTTCCATTATTGGAGCGTTTCACTAACCTATTTGCCACTTTCCTAGGTGCACTTTACTTGTATCTTTGCCAATATCTTTTCATGACTGGGTGGGGTTTTTAGGTGGCTCAATCACCTCTAAAGTGCACCTGATTTGAAACTTTTATTCATCCTTTGAGCATAGACGTGGATCACTTAAACTTCTGCCACCCTTTCATATGTCTTAGGCACAACTTCATAAGGATTTTGCCTGCTAAAAGGTGCACTTGGAGGAGAGAACATATGGCTAAACCATCAAAAAGGTCCAACCATGTTTTTCTTGTAATTTGCTGAGGTTTTTTGCATGCCAACTTCCGATTTGTCATTTACTTCCTTCAAAGCTGGGTGCAGATCACTCAAATCTTAGCCAATTTTTGCAGTTTTAGGCAGAACTTTTGCTAGGATGGGCCAGCCACAGAATGCCCCAGCCTGGAAAAACATGCTAAATAGCCATCCTTGAACCCTAGGCACACTTCACTAAGGCACTTGCCAACCATTTTTGCTTGAGCAGAAAAACTAGATAGTTAAGCCACACAAAAAGTGTGCCTTAATTAGCTCAGTGGAGATCTGGGTGGAGAATGCCACTGAGTTCACCATTGAAATTGTGCACTGGCAGAGAAAACATGTGGCAAAGCCACCTTACACATGCACCACGGCCTCTTTAGCCCATTTTAATGTTTAGGTGGAAAACACTTCAAGCATTTTCCAAAAGAGTAACTTTGGGAAGACTTTTCCAACCACTCTGCCACTTTGCTAGTTTGTATCCCTCATAGCCTTCACCATTTCATGCTCCTTCACACACTTAGGTCAAATCTCAACTCATTTTTCCATGTCTACTTAGTTGATCTGCTCTTACATGTTCCCTTGCTCTGCTCCATCGTCTTCATCATTCTTTAATTCTCCTTCAGCCTTTGAATATTATTATTGTTTACTCCTTATCAGCTTGAGGTAATCATTTTTTTCCCTGGAAGAGTTATTATTGAAAAGACCAAGATACGACAAGTTCTTGCAAATTGAATGGGAAGATCACAAATCAAATGGATTGACAAAGAACTGACGATCAACCGAAAAAAGGGAGCTTGAAGATTGAGTTTCATATGGGGTACTGTTGTGACCTTTTCACACATCGCCCCATTGCAAATGGGGACCCCCTGTTTTTGCTTTTTTACCTTGGCATCGCAACTACTTATCACTTGTCTTTTTACAATGAGGTCATCATTTTGAGAGTTTCAAGTCAGTCTTTTTGCAAGTCATCCAAGCCAAGTCAATAATCCATGCTTGAATCAGTGCCTAAACA
Organism: Sequoia sempervirens; assembly: GCA_007258455.2. NCBI lineage: Eukaryota > Viridiplantae > Streptophyta > Pinopsida > Cupressales > Cupressaceae > Sequoia > Sequoia sempervirens. The sequence continues at coordinate 9,039 of VDFB02299584.1, forward strand.
TCACGGAAGTGCTCAGAAGACCCAGGAGACGAGGATCGCCTGTGCTTTCGGCCAATTCTAAAACTTCCTATTTTTTAGGGAATCTGCATTTTTATTTTTTCGTTTTTTCATTTTTGGCATTTTTGGACCAAACGGGGTTCCCTATTTTTTAGGGATTTTTCTTTTTCTATTTTTAGAAAGTCAACCCTGGTCAACGAGTCAACTTTCCATCTTTAGATCCAAAGATCAACCAAAAAATCAAAAAATCATTGAAAAATCAAGGTGAAAATCGAAAAATCATTGAAATAATCAAAGAGAAAATCGAAAAATCAAGTGAAAAATCTGGAAAAGAGCACAAAAATCTGAGAAAAATGAAAATCAATTAAAAAGCATGGAAAATCAGTCAAAAAGCTGAGAGAAATCAACCCCAAAAGCATCAAATTCTGGAAAAATCATCGAAAAATCAGTCAGATCTGAGGTAAAAATCACCAAAAATCATCCAAAAGAGCATAGAATACATGATGAAATTCTGTCTAAGTCTGGAAAATTCGCCTTCAAAAGAACATGTTCAGCCATTGGAGAGTTCGCCATCAAGAAGGAAGGATTAGCCATCATAAAGTTGGCCCTTAAAAAGTGGGACGTAGCAAAGAATGGCAAGGACTTGAAGAGGTCGGCCCTTAAAAAGTGGGACGTAGCAAAGAATGGCAAGGACTTGAAGAGGTCAGCCCTTAAAAAGTGGGACGTAGCAAAGAATGGCAAGGACTTGAAGGGGGTCGGCCCTTAAAAAGTGGGACTTGGCAAAGAAATTTCAGACCCTGCCTAGCTTTGGCAAGACATGTCCAAAGTCTGCCCAACCTTGATAGGAAATGGCAAGGACCTTGGAAAGTCCGCCCTTCACTTGGCCAAACACTTGGGAAGTCCGCCATGGCATACAAGAGGGAAAAAATTAAAAATTTTGCTAAGTGTTTGGTGCCTTAAAGGGAAAATCCGAAAATTGCCCAAGTATAGAGGCCTAGAAAGGGAAAAAATTGAAATTTTGGCTATGTATTTTAACATTTTCAAGAGGAGAAGTGCTAAATTTGAAAGGCAAGCCTAGTAGAAAGTCCGCCATACCTTGAGGAAAGATGGAAAAGACTTGGGAAAGTCCGCCTGGGACATGGCAAAGAAAAAAATGAAGTTCGCCTAGCATAAAAGGGAGAAGGATTAAAAAAAAAAAAAATTCTCCTAAGTCTGGGAGTCTGGAGAAAATTTGATAAAGTTGGCCAAGTATCCAAAGAAAAATGCATATGGTTTAAAGGCAAGAAAGTTCGCCTTTGGCTAAGGAAGATAAAAATTTGTCAAGCATCATGGAATTTCGCCTAAGGAAGACATCCAGACAAAGACTTTGCCTAAATTAAATTCGCCTGAGCGAGAGAAAATTTGACTTTGGTAGAAGAAAATGTGCCCGGTGCAATTAAAAGTTCACCATGGCAGGGAAAAATGAGGATCTGGCATAACATTTATCGACGAAATGGCTAAAATTTTGACTTGGCTAGAGGAAATTGGGAATAAAATTGGAAAATAAACTTTTAGCCAAAGAAAATGAAGAGAAAATCAAAATAGCCATGGGTCCAACACGAACGGGTTGGAAATAAATTAAAATATTTTAATATTTTAATAATTTATTTCCAAATACTTCAAAATATGAAATGCCTTGGAAAAAATAATGGATGGAAAAGCAAGCTTCAAGTCCGCCCAAGGTGAAGATGTCCAGCATGAAGCAAAGTCTGCCCAAGGATGGATGTCCAAGACAAGTGCAAAGTCCACCTGGAGAAGTGTCCAAGACAGTCCAAAATCCGCCCTCAATCATGGTGGAAAATATTCTAAGGCATGAAGTGCCTAGAAGGGAGATGAAAAATGGCAAGCTTAGTGGAAAGTCCGACCTATCTCTTGGCAAGAAATCTCTAAGTCCGCCTTACCTTGGGAAGATAAATGGAAAGAAGTTCTCAAAGTCCGCCATCAAAAGGGAGAAAGTGTAAAGTCCACCATAGGGAGACAATAAATGGAAGGATCATCTGTAAATTAGCTCAAGGAATGGATTGCAAACACATATGAAAGTCTGCCCATGCTTGATGAGGAATGGCAAGACAAAGCTGAAGTCTTCCCTAGCATCAAGGAGACAATGTCAAACACATCACAAAGTCTGCCATGCACTTGTCCCAGGCTTGATGAAGTCCACCCAGCCAAGGAAACTCAAAGAATTGGCTAAGTAAAAATTCAAAAATTTGGAAAGGCACCAGTGAAGTCCGACCTTGCTCAATGGGTGGACGGCACAAGAAAGTCTGACTTTGCCCAAACACATCATGTCCAAACCTTTACAAAGTCCAACTTTGCTTGGAGAAGGTATGTCCGAACATCCATAATATCCGCCAAGTACAATGGCAAACATGATGCAAAGTCTGACTTAGGTCAAGATAGAAGCAGTGTCCAAGCTTAAGTGAAGTCAGCCCAATGAGAAAAAACTCAGAAAATTGGCTAAGTCTGGGAAATACTTCACAGAGGAAATTCCAATTTCCTCCATTGTGGCGAAAGCATAAAAGCATTCTTCTCCAAATTCAAGACACTTGAAAGAATGTTCAGACATCTTGAAAGGATTTCATCTACAATCCCAGGCCTATTGAAGCAATCCGGGCAACTTCTTGAGTTATCTCATCTCCTGAAGAATTAAAAACAAGCTTCCAATCAAAATCAGATGGTGACAAGAAGAGTGTTCCAAATAGATCTCCATACTTAGACAATTTCTCAATACAAATTGGAGAATTCAGAGAGGAAATCTAAAGGAATAACATCAACCCAGTTCGAGCAAGAGGAATTTCAAAGCAACCAACTTCAAGTCCAGACACCTGCTCCAAGGGGAGACTTCCAGATCTCAAAGATTCCAGTACAAGCAAGAAGAAGAAATCAAAGTCTCAAAAGGAGCTCCAAGATCTAAGCTAGGAAGGAACAAGCGCAAAGGGCAGAGTCATGGCAAGGAAAATATTCTAAGGCAAGCCGTGGAAGAAAAGCGAAGCAACCAAGGAGGCATCCAGCCGCAGGTGGCACCTCGTCATCTTCCAGCCAATCAAATTGTTCAATCAACATGCAACAAATTTCTATTTTATTGTTGATTTATTTGGCAAAGGACAAAGTGTCTTCAATGAAATTTTCTCATTGGTCGAAAGTGACAAACCCTAATTAGGGTTTTATTTTGTAATCTCGGCCGTTGATTTGAAATCAATCTTAGCCATTGAATTGTAATTGGGGAGCCTATAAATTGAGCTCACCCCTCATTTGTAAAGTGTGGAGACAGTGTATGAAATTGTTGCATTGAGACTATTTCCGATAATAAAAGCTCTTATGCATGATTTGCTTTGAATAACTTTTATTGTCAAATAGTAAGCAAGGTTGCATATCTTTTTCCGCCATAGATTCAAGTTAGAATTAGATTAAGTAGAATTTGCTTTGAAAGTTGGTTAAGTGAATGAGAGATTGATCGTATCGATTCAATGGTGAAGTACTGCTCATACTTTCTTCGAATGGATGATTTGCATTCGATGCGTAAAGTTAGCCTAAGCTTATAATTGTGGGTTCTTAACTTCGGTCTCATTCGAGACTTGAAAATTGTAATCACATCCCTTGAAGATTGCACCCACTTTGCGTAAGTTGTCCAACAGGAGGCAAAACAAAGTGTGGTTTATTCCTTTCACTGGATCCTTATTGTCTCTTAAATTCTTAGGCATAGAATAGACCTCCTAAACCCTTATCTTTTTGCTAATTTTTTTGAGATCAAAATTGAAGTCCTAATTGAAGAGAGCCTTTAATGATAAATCCGCCTAAGTCCCGAACTTGTGAAAAGTTCTTTAACGTAAGTCCCCTTGTTTATTACCAGCAAATCACAACGCCCATTGAGCTTATCCACACGTCAAGACCTGACAAAAGAAACCTTGGAATCGCCATATGATCTTCTCGCAATCTTAGCATACGCGGTGGTTTTTCAAGAGAGGATAGAGTGTCTTTGGACATTTTTATTCTGTGTGTTCGGTGAATGATAAAACGTACACCAACAGGTACCAACACAACTCATAACGAATATTTGAAAAAAAAAATAGCCCAAGGATATTGAAGATCTGGTCAAAAAATGTACCCATATCTTAATCAACTTGATACATGACCAGAAAGGCAGCTCCTAAATATTTTCCATATCGGTGACACTAGAAGCTAATCAAAGTTGCCTGTTTCTAGCTTTATGATCAATCTATAATATTATTATTATAGTTATTATTAAACTAAAATTCTAATCTGAGCAGGAACCAAGTACCATCTAAATTGGATATTAAAAACAGTTCTACGACAGATTTTTTAGCGGTTCAATTGTATAGAAGAGCATTCAGTACATGGTCACAAAAATGGATATTAACATCCAAATTGGATATTAAAAACTTTTGTGACTATGTAAGGCTTTTTTATACCATTGAACTACTCTAATTACTAATATAGTAAGCATCATTACGATCTTATTGTAAATTTTAATGATCAGATTTAATGCACAGAAAATTAATTCAAATCAGACACAATAACACAGCAGATACTCTGGGAAAACCCTCCTCTTGAGGGAGAAAAAGCCCAGCAACAAAGATCTCTCTTATATATATAAATAGTGGCAACACTTCTCTTTACAATGAGGCCAATCACAAGGCCAATATTTAGCACCTACACAAGATGCAATGACAGATAATAATCTGCACCTCCTTAATATCTAAATCTGCCCTTGAAGAAATTCGCACTTGAATGAAGTAATGAATCGAACTTGCTTGTGAACTTGATGATACAATGAGAAAGCGAACTCTTATTTATACATCTTGAAGAGTCACCACCTTGCATTTAATACAAGTCGGCCAAAGATAACTATATATCTTTTACAAAGAGATGCGACCAATCAAGGGTAAGTCGTCCTCATAAGTAATCGCGCAAAGATGAAAGGAGGTCAGCCTTGAATAATGACGTGTCTCTTCATTAAATAATTTCTTTAACAAATTCGTTCCATATATAAATTAAATAGCCTCTTGGCTATCATTTAATTTATCAACCAAGAACAATTTATATGCTGGAGTATTATATCGATGTTGCATGTTATCATTAACACTCCCTCTCAGCTAGAGAGAATACTTCCAGCTGCCCAAGACAAATCACCTCAGCATGATGTTCATCAGATTGGCTACAACCAGATGTGAAAAGAAGAATATCACCTCAACGCGATATTAGATATCACCTCAACACGTTATCAACTATAATGGCTACAACCATACTATGGTAAGTACAAGTGTTCGTCACTTGCGTGATGTTGTCACCTCAACGTGACTTTCACCATGACTCTCTCAGAGGGTGAAACACAAGTACAAAATTTTTCATGGAGTCACACACATGACATCCACCATGACTCAGCTCAAAGGGTGGAAACAAGGGTTTTCACCTCAAATCTCAAAGAGAAATGCATTAACAAGGGCTTGCACCTCAAATCCCTCCATCTCAGAGGAAAATGCATTAACAAGGGATTTCACCTTGAACTTCTCTCACAGAGAAGAACTCATTAAACAGGCTCACTGATACTGAGACTCTTTCTCAGTCAAGGCTGGATTCTCCACCATACCAAGCTTATCTCAAAAGTACACAAACTTTATCCTAGCGAGAGGCTTGGTGAGAATATCTGCCGTCTGCTCATCAGTGCTAATGTACCTCAACTGTACAGCCTTCCGCAGTACCATATCTCTCATGTAGTGGTACTTGATCTCAACGTGCTTGGTTCTGTCATGGAACACAGGATTGACAGATAGCTTCACACAACTCTGATTATCACAGTGAATGACAGTAGGCTCCATTGATTGTCCAAACAATCCTGCAAGGAGCTTACGAAGCCACACTACTTCCCAAGTTGCCATACAAGCTGCAATATACTCTGCCTCTGTTGTACTCAATGCTACAGATGACTGCTTCCTGTTGCACTAGGAAATCATAGCGGAACCCAAACTGAAGCAACAACCAGAGGTGCTCTTCCGATCTAAGACACACCTTGCCCAATCAGAATCTGTACAGCCATGTAACTCCAAGTTTGCATCTGAAGAATACCTCAACCCATATCCAACTGTGCCACGCAAGTATCTCAGGATATGTTTAGCTGCAACAAGATGTATCTATCTCTAATCACACATAAACTGGCTAAGTGCACTCACTGCATAGCAAATGTCAGGTCTAGTGTTAACTAGATACATCAAAGATCCAATTAGTTGTTTGTACAAGGTAGGATCCACCAAGTCTGAATTAGCTGCAGCCTCCTTCAACTTATGTAAGTTGGTCTCCATAGTTGAGGACATGGATTTGCAATCCATCATACCAAATCTCTTAAGTATATCAATGGTGTACTTTCCTTGACTTAGAATCATCTCATTTGGTTCTGCCGGACTTCTAATCCAAGGAAGTAATGCATGAGCCCAAGGTCCTCATCTCAAATTCAGAAGTTAACTCCTTCTTACACTCAAGAATCAGGTGATCTTCTCCAGTAAGGATCAGATCGTCAACATATAAAACCAAAATTAATGCATCACCATTGATTACCTTGAAGTAGAGATTTGAATCAGCATCATTCTTTAAGAAGCCCAAACTTGACAAGTACCGATCAATCCTTTCGTACCATGCATGAGGAGCCTGCTTAAGACCATACAAGGCCTTCTTCAATTTGCAAACATGTGACTCCTTCCCATGAACCTCAAATCCATCAGGTTGCTCTATATAAACCTCTTCCTCAATCACTCCATTGAGAAAAACTGTCTTCACATCCATCTAGTGAATCTTCCATCCTCTAGATGCAACAATAGCAATGATGGTTCTGACAGAAGTATAGCAAGCAACAGGAGCAAATGTTTCTTCATAATCAACTCCCTCTTTCTGAGAGAACCCACGAGCCACAAATCTTGCTTTGTACTTCTCAATGCTTCATCACCCTTGGCATGCTTATTCTTTGAACGCCATTTGTTGGACTTGCCCTCGGGTCCCCAAGGAACTAATACCATGTTCTTAAGGTTGATACTCCTCTGTCATAGCATCTTCCAAACCTGATGACAAGATGCTTCCTCAACACAGGTAGGTTCGGATTCTATAGTCTGACTCATCAAGGCAACATATTTGGAGAACTTATGTGCCCTTTTGCTTTCTCTGAATGTGCCTCTAGGAGCTGCAAAGCTTTCAGCCTCTTGCATAGTGCACTTGGCCCATAGAGGTCTCTTTCTCCCAATAACAATGTCAGTAGGCCCATCAGTAGGTTCCAAAGGTTCAGGATCATGTCTTGCTGGTTTGAAGTCTCCCTCAGTAGAATGGTCAACTTCCATATCACGAGGAGACTCTTCATTATCAATCTCCATATGAATCCCCCTAGATCTCACAGATGCGACATCTCTTCCTCCCGAATGTGACAGCAGCCCCTCTTGATCTCCAATCGCTTACGGCTGGAATGTGCCATTTTGCCTTGGGCTTTGGTCTGTATCCTTGTAACCACAAATATTCCTTACTTGCGAGAAAGGCTCCAACAGTTCTCTTTTCCTTGGGAACATGAATATAGACAAATTCAAGATCCTTAAATGACTAACTTTAGGTTTCTTCCTATAAAAGCTTCTTCCAGTCATGTTCTCCAAGACCTTATGGGGACTTATGTTTTGTACATATACAGTTGTCCTGGAAGCTTCTACCTAGAAGAAGGTTTGCAAATCTTGATCATGAATCATGGCCTTCACTGCTTCCATGATTGTCTTGTTAACTGCTACGCAACACCATTTTTGTTGAGGATTATAGGGAACAGAACTCCCTCTTAATCCAAAATCAGCTACAAAAATTCAGCGCAGAGGTGTTCTCCACCATTTAGCCGGATGGGGACTTTAATTCTTTACCAGAAAGATTTTCTACCAGAAACTCAGCTCTTGACCTGTCAACACTTCCATCAAACTCTTTGGATTTCAAAAAAGGCCAATCCAAGTCTTCCCTAGAGTGGTCATCAATAAAAAAGGAGCATAATGCAAGAATCCTTTCGAAGATGGAGCAGACATGGACCACATAAATCAGAATGAATAAGGTCTAAAATACACTTAGATCTATTTTCTCTACTGTAGAAAAGGGCTTTTATATTTCGCCACCCAATGTAGCCCTTGCAAGTACCTTGATGCTCACAGAACAGACAGGAGATACTTTCCATCTTCTCCATGATGGGGTAAAGGCATCGGAGGTGTAGTGTTGTATTGCTTTTCACACATCGCCCCATTGCAAATGGGGACCCTTTGTTTTTTTTGTGCTTTTTGAGTTTTGCCTTGGCGTCACAACTGCTTATCACCATGTTTCTTTACAATGAGGAGTTAAAGTTTTGAAGAGTCATCCGAGCCAAGCGAAGAATTTGAGCCTAAATCATTGTCCAAACATCACCACAGTGCTTAGGAGGCCCGAGGGACGAAGATCGACTATCATTTTAGTCAATTATGACATCTCCTACTTTTTGGGGATTGCCCCTCCGGACCCCCTATTTTTAGGGACTTTCTTTTGGCATTTTGGCCTATTCTGGACTTCCTATTTTATAGGGGCTATTTTTGGAAAGTTGCTATTTTGGGAAAGTTTCTATTTTTGTCAGGGTTTCTATATTTGGAAAGGGCCCAAATTTCGAAAATCCACTCGGAAGGTCCAAAAACTCAATAGAACTCTCAGAAAATCAATTTGAAAATTTTATGAATTCATGTTGAAAATCAGAAAATTGATAAAAATCTGGAAAAATCAGTCAAGAAATCACAGGAAAATGGTGAAAATCTGGAAAATTCATGGATAAATCTGAGAAATCATGGCAAATCTGCCTAAGTATGACTGAAAATCATGGCAAGAATTCATGGAGGTATGGAAAAAAGACAGAAATTCATAACCAGCATGGAGAAAGAAGGACAAAATCAATGGCAAAAGAGCTTCAGCCAAGCAACAGACAATGGCATGGCTAAGGGTGAAGTCCACCCAGCTTTGGAAGATGTTGGAAATGGCACAAGATCATGCCAAGTCCGCTCCAAGATGGCAAGGATATGTGCCAAGTCCGCCCTTGAGTGGCATGAATATGTGCCAAGTCCGCCCTTGGATGGCAAGACATAAGAGGAAGTCCGCCCTTGGATGGCAAGGAGATGTGCCAAGTCCGCCCTTGGATGACAAGACATAAGAGGAAGTCCGCCCTTGAATGGCATGGAGATGTATGAAGTCCGCCCAGCCTTGGACAATTGTTGAAATGGCATGAACAAGTAGCAAGTCCGCCATAAGATGGCTTGAGCATAGGCAAGAAAATTGAATGGCTTGAACATAGATGAAATCCGCCATACTTAGAGAAGGGGTAAAAAAATCAAAATTTTGCCTAAGTATGGACTTTGGAAAATTGAAAAATATTCTTGGCACCCTATAAAAATTTCGCCATACTTAGAGAAAATAAGAAAAATTTCTAAGTCCAACATTTATATGTCTAAAATATTTTCGCCTAAGACTTACTTAGGATGGAAAGAAAATTATGACGAAATAAATTTGGAAGATGAAAATTATGGCGAAATAAATTTGGAAGATGAAAATTATGGCAAAATGAAATTGGAAAGAAAAATTTGCCTAAGGCAATGGCAAGAACTTCTTGAAGTCTGCCTTACATTTGAAATGGAAGTCTCCAAAGTCCGCCATAAGGAATGGTGAGAATGTTCGGACAAGAGGAAAGTCCTACCTTGGCACTTAGAAAAGTGACAAAGCACATGCAAAGTCCGACCTTGGAGAAATGGAGTTGAAAAAGGATTCTCAAAGTTTGCCTAGACCATCAAGAGCACATGGAAAAGAAAGTTGAAAGTCCGCCTAGCAAATATGATAAAATTTGTCTAAGGCATGGAACATCTAGAGGGAAGAGAGAATATGGAAGACTTGATAAGAGGTCCGACCTCAAGAGAGAGACATGAAGAATTTGACACGAAGTCCTCCAACATTTGAAGTCCGCCATGGAAAAGCGTTCACCAAGTCCAACTTGTAGAGAGAGGGTATGGCAAACAATGAGAAGTCCGATTTCGGGAGATAGAAATGAAGAGTTAAATATGGAATATGCTCGTGCCAAGATGAAAATGATGAAGAGAGTATGAAGTTTGCTTTAAATTCGAAACAAAATTCACTTTGGTATCAGGAGAGAGTGTTAAAAAATTCAACACGAGGCCAGATTTTAGGAGAGAGAAAATGAAAATCTTCATCCAACGGTGGGATTAATGAATAATTTTTGCCATGGCTAAATTTAAAAAATAAAATAAAGATAAAATCAAATAAATTAGCCATTTTGGAGAAAATTAAAAGCTTGAAAATGAAATTTATAAAAATCTTTCAAAGCTTATCCTAAAAAGTTGTCTTTAGGAGAGGAAAAATCTGAAATACATTTGTTTTATTTTACTGCAGGTGGATGACTACACAAGGCGAATCTTCAAAGAGGAAAATGGCAAAGAAAGTGTAAAGTCCGACTTGAAGGGAGATGAAAGAAAACTTGGGGAGTCCACCCTTGCACATTGCAAGACCAACGGGAAGTCCGCCAAGAATTTGGCATCATGAAGACAACAGCAGGCACATCGTCAAGTACATCCAACTTACACAAGCCAAATTCGAAATTGAAGACAAATCCACCGGCAAAGGTCATTTGAGCACAAAAATGGCCAGAATCTTGAAGATGTTACAAAATGAAATTGAATAGCCAAAATTTGGCTAAGTATGGGAAATTCTCCACAAAGAAAGTTCCAATTTCCTCTATTGCGGTGAAAGCACAAGGGAGTTCCTCTCCAAATTCAAGGCACTTGAAGGAATTCCAAAGCAATCCGAGAAGAAAGACTCAATAACTTCAAGTCTAAACAGGTGTTGCAAGGCGAGGTGAGAAGAAGAAGCCAAAGTCATCCAAGATCAAGCACAACCGATGGAGTCATCGACAGGGAAAATATTCTAAGGCAAGCACGTAGCGACCAAGGAGGGCATCTAGCACGTTGAGGTGGCACCTCGTCATCTTCCAACCAATCAAATCATTCCAAATCAACATGCAACAACTTTCTATTTTATCTGTTGGTTCATATTTAGTAAAAAGGACAAGCATCCTCGAATGTAATTTTCTCATTGGTCAAGGAGTAGTTAGTTGTAACAAACCCTAATTAGGGTTTTATTCTGTAATCTCGTCCGTTGATCCTGGATTAATCTTGGCCATTGAGCTGTAATCGGGGAGCCTATAAATTGAGCTCACCCCCTCATTTGTAAAGCATGGGAGCAGGTTGCAAAACATGTTGAGATAAGCAACTGTTGTAAGATTGCCAAAGTAATAAGTAATGCATGCATTGTTCTGATGGCGATTACTTCTCTTATTTTGGAGTTGTCATGGTTCTTATCCCTCATCATAGTTTAGATTTCATTTCGTGTATGTTAGATGAATGCAAGATCTGATAAGTATTGATTTATGGTGAAACTTTTTGCTCATACTTTCTTTGAATGGATGATTTTCATTCACCTGAGCTTATTCTGTGGATGCTTAACTTCTGTCTCGATAATTATTGTTTGATTTGATGGTAGTTATTCATGACGTAAAAAATCATAAGCACATTCCCTTGAAGATTGCACCCCCTTTGTGTAGTTGTCGTTGAGCGTGGCGAAGCAAAGCGTGGTTATTGGTTCCACCAAGTCAATACCGTCTCTTGAATTCTTAGGAGTAGATTAGAACTTTTGAACTTTTATCTCCTTTTTTTTAGTTTGCTTGATCCATGACCCAAACAATAGAGCTTCATTAGCTGGACCTTCATTGTGAATTGAACAAGCCTAGCATAAGTCCCCTTGTCATAACCAGCAAATCACATCAAACCACAGAGCTCATCCACACCTAACTGAAACATTGGAATTACCGTATGATCTTTCTTGCAGTCTTAGCATACGAGGTAGTTTTTCAAGAGGGGATAGAGCATCTTTGACACTTTATTCTAGAATGTTTGTTGTGCCATAAAACACGCATCAACATGTAGGTGAGCCAATCTCCAACGCCAAAGATCACATAGGCTTGAAGAATCATGAACCAACACTTGTAAAGGACGTGTGCAGACCCTGTAAAGACTTTCATGTCTGACTCCAATTACTTGAGCATCCTTGAAGCTAGAGTTCTCCATCCACACTAGAACTTTGCCTTTGGAGAAGGCAACATGATATCCTTTATCTTCCAAGGCTAAAATAGAAATAAGATTGTGCTTGATTCCAGGAACATAAAGAACATTACTCAACTGAAGTGTGATGCCGGAATCCAAATGAAGTGAAGAGGTCCCAAATCCTTTCACAGATTAGCTAGCATCATCTCCAATAATGACTTGCTCGAAAGACTCCTCCACCAAACTTGATAAGTGCTCCTTAAAACCAGTGACATGTCATGAAGCACCACTGTCGATTAGCCAAGTGTTGGTGTCGTTAGGTACATTGCTTGCCAATGCCGAGTAGAACAAATATTCACTTGAATCCTTTTGCGAAAAAGCATCATCAACATCCGCAACAGTAACTTGTTGCTTAGGTCTGGTTGGACAATACTTGGCGAAGTGCCCAAACTTATCACACCTAAAGCATTGAATCTTGGACATATCCCTCTTCTTCTTGAATGGAGGTGCATCATCGTTTCCCTTGTCTTGATTCCTCTTGAAGAATCCTTTCCCTTCCATCTTTTCCTTTCTTCTTTGAATGGGCGAGAACATGAATGTCTTCATTCTTTGAACTTTGACTAGCATACTCTTGCCACCAACCTTGATTCCTCTTTAGCCACAGTTACGATCTTGGGCAATCAAACTTAGGCAATTTTGATCTTTGTGATTCCTTGAATGTAAGATTCCCAAGACAAAGGTAGACTATTGAGAGCGAGCATAGTCAAGTCTTTGTCATCAACTATATGCCCTATTGTCGAGAGCTGATCTCTCAAATCTGAAATCCTCATAAAGTATGCAATCATTGATTCACCTTTCGCCATCTTCACATGATGTAGTTGTTGCTTTAGTGCAAGTGCTCGGCTGGTATTGTTGATTTCATACATCTCTTCCAGTGTTTTGAACATGTCTCTTGCTGTCTTCAACTTAGAGACTATAGGAACAACATGATCCTTAACGGAATCAACCAATATCTTCATTGCTTTAATCCTCTTCACCTTGCCAACTTCTCTTCTTATCCTCGAGGTTCGGGGCGGATCCTGAACTCACCCGTCATTTCCATGAAATTGAGCATGATCCTAAACCTCCTTGATGTGAAGTTGGGTACTTCCTTGAGTCTATCCTTAATCTTCAAACCGTTCACCATCTTGACTAAGGTAGAGATAGACAAATAAATATCAAGAAGAGAATAGAGTATCATTGTAAGAACAAATCTGATCACGATCTTCTCAAACCCGCTCTAATACCATGTTAAATTTAGTGATCAGATTAAGTGCACAGAAAATTAATTCAAAATCAGACACAATAACACAGCGGATACCTAGGAAAACCCTCCTGCGGGGAAAAAACTTGACAACAAAGATCTCTCTTATATATAAAAATAGTGGCAACAATTCTCTTTACAATGGGGCCAAAATCCACAAGGCCAATATTTAGCACCTACACAAGATGCAATGACAGATAATAATCTGCACCTCCTTAATATCTAAATCTGCCCTTGAAGAAATTCGCAACCTGCTCTTGAAGAAATTCGCACTTGAATGAAGTAATGAATCGAACTTGCTTGTGAACTTGATCATACAATGAGAAAGCGAACTCTTATTTATACATCTTGAAGAGTCACCACCTTACATTTAATACAAGTCGGCCAAAGATAACTATATATCTTTTACAAAGAGATGCGACCAATCAAGGGTAAGTCGTCCTCATAAGTAATCGCGCCAAGATGAAAGGAGGTCGGCCTTGAATAATGACGTGTCTCTTCATTAAATAATTTATTTAACAAATTCATGCCATATATAACTTAAATAGCCTCTTGGCTATCATTTAATTTATCAACCAAGAACAATTTATATGCTGGAGTATTATATCGATGCTGCATGTTATCATTAACACTTATGTAAAACTGTTGCAACATAAATTCCTAAAATCTTCTTTGGATGAGACAAGACAAACATTTCAGTATCCACATACTTTGAAATGTCAAGATAATGTTATCAAAGGTTTAGTTTTAAACAACATCATAAAAAACAATAGGGATCGTGATATCATCTATTCAAGATGACATTTTCAGTGTCTTGATAACATCTGATAACATAGTTTGCTTTTAAATGGCATCTTCATGTTGAAAGATCTCTCATCCAATGAAGTTGTGACTAAAAGATCTACGACTCTAAACTTATGTTGGTAAGAAAATGAGATCAACTTTATAGATCTCTACACTGTAAAGGCAAAAGGGTCCTAATTAGAAGCTAGGCATTTCTTGTACATATTGTACAGTGGGGAAGAAAATATACTTCTGTACCGGAAGAATACTGTATACATCTTCAGAAGATTGTAATTGCAATCTTCTCTGACATGCCAAGAAACTTGACATCAAAATGAATACAAATTGCACTTGCTTTAGGTAATTTGGAAATGCTCTCAAACCTTTCATCAGTCTTTAAGATAAAACCAAAAACCCCGCAAGCTGAAAGCCGTAGCATTTTCAGCTTTATTCTCCAATACCTACTCTCTAAAAAAATTGAATCTTTTATGTCTTCCTAAAAGGGAGTTGTTGATGCGTGTTTTATGACACAACAAACATTCTAGAATAAAGTGTCGAAGACGCTATATCCCCTCTTGAAAAACTACCTCATATGCTAAGACTGCAAGTAAGATCATACAGTAATTCCAATGTTTAAGATGAATGCGAATAAGCTCTGTGGTTTGATGTGATTTGCTGGGGGCACAATTGGGATTTAACTCTGGTAGGTTACTCAGGAAAGTGAAGACGCAAATGCAATATCATTTTGGATTTTTTCTGACTTTAGATAAAAAAGGTGAAAAAGAGTAAGGGTTTAGGAGTCCTATGCTATTCCTATGAAATCAAGAGACAACAAGGATTAAGTGAAACCATATAAACAGTACTTTGTTTCGCCACGCTAAACGACAACTACACAAAGCAAGTGCAATCTTATGGGATTTGTGCTTAAAATTTTCCCACCACGAACAATACCATCAATAGAACAACATTATTCGAAGTAAAATGTTGAAGCATCCACGATAAAGCTCAGTCTAACTTTACACATTGAATGAAAAGTATCCACTCAAAGAAAGTATGAGCTAAGTCTCGCTAACCCTTGCTATCAATCTATCATTCTCTTTAACATGTACTTAAATGAAATTCTAATTTAAATTTACTAGACGAGGAAGAGAAATATGTAACCATGCAACCATTTGACAACCAAAGGATTCAAAGCACCTCATGCATGATGAACTTTATTATCAAAATAGTCTTTTGCAACAATCTCATAAAACTCTCTCTCTTATTCTCTACAATCTCTTCTAATGATTCTAATCTCCTTTTATGATCTAATTTCTGTCTATCTATCTAATCTTCTAATTTCTAATGAAATGAGAGAGAGTGGGGGGGGCTTTATATAGCAATCCCAAATTACAATGAATGGCCAAGATTAAAATAAGATTAATGGCCCAGATTCAACATAACTAAACCCTAATTAGGGTTTCCTAAACATCCATTAGTTAACTGGAGAGAACTTCAGGCATCTGGAGTTGCATCCTTATCCACTTGTACGGCATTGCATTCAGCGAACTTTGACACGATCCGGCCGACTTCTTCCATGGCAATGTCTGGCAACGCATTGACGTTGTACTCCAGCAAGTTCAAACTTTCAGCACATTCTACAAAAGTGATCATCCATTTTGGTTCATGCAGCAAGAAAGTGTCTCTGACAGTCATGAAGCTGAATGCCTTTGTAAAATTTTCTTTCATGATTGGCCCGGAGGTGGAAAAATTCTTTGAACTTATTCTTTTAAATTTTGTGGCCGCAAGTGTTTCTTTCGAACAATATCTCGATCAAGCATATCTGCAGCCATTTGGTAAACCTTACTTCGAATCTCCTTCACCTGCTCTCCAGCTTTGGCACTATCTTGCTTTACCTTTTCCAAGACTTCTCTTCATGAAATCAGAACATAGTACCAGCCATTGAAATCATATGCAGCTCCAGCTTCAATAATCTTGTCATCAATCAACTTTTGCTTCGAGATGCCTTTTAATTCTTGAATACATGGGATAATCTTATTTTGGATATCTTCAAGACCATCCCATGATTCTGCTAAGTCTATAACTCATGACAGCAGAAAGGAAGTTTGTTCATACACATATGCCAGCTTCTCCGCGAATTCCATTGCCTCATCTTTCTTTCCAGCCATCCAGTCTCTAACTTCTCTGGCTGTTGTCAATTCTTCTTCAAAATTTCTAGCCAGTTCTTGTGAAGAATTTGGAGGTGGAAGTGCTGCCTAGTCACCTTGATTGAGGAGCCTGGTCAAGTGTTGAATATAATCTTTTAGACGCTCAATCTCTTTTTTATATTATTTTTTCTTTGCCACTTCCCTTTCCAGCCTAGACTTGATGGTGGCAACAGAATTGTCCAAGTCCTCAACTTCTTGCCCTTTTGTCGTCGGACCCATATCAATGGTCGTGATGGCATATTCATTCGGAGCAATTTCATCTTGGAATTTATCGACTGTAGGCACTGCAACTTGCACTGTGTGATTACCAGCCTCATCCCTTTGTATGGCCGAAAATTTCTTGGCTTTCTTTCTTGTGGCAGCTTGCTCTAGCCTGGCCAAGAAATCTGTGGCATCATCTTCTTCAGGAACCTCTACTGGCGCCTTTCTCGTTAATCTTTCTTTCAGCCAATCCGGGATGGTTGACTGCTCAATTCCATCTTCCTGTTGAACTTCTTGGACATCCTGCATATTTTGATCTTCATGCACATCTTGAATTTTCGGCATGTTTTGAATCTCTTGCATATCTTGAACATCTTGTACCAATTGGATTTCTAGCATATCCAGAATTTCTTGCACAAATGGGTCTTCCTGGATTCCTTTGAGGGTGGAAATCATTCCCTCTTCAAATTCTCCATCCATGATGTCTGTGTCATTGTCTGATTCCAGAATTTCCGTGCCTGTAAGGGAAGGCTGATCATCATCTTCCAGTTGCACTGGTTCCACATCCCCAACTGGAGAAGGAATCCTAACATGCTCCCAAGACTCTTCATCCATGGCTAGTATTTCATCTATATTTCTGGAAGTGGCCAACTGAAGAGGTCTGGATTTGCGATTCTTTCGAGAAGGCCCTTCATCTATTATTTTATTCTTGTCCTGCTTTGTAGATTCATCAATTTCTTTCCTCTTTCTCAAGTTGGCGGCATTTGTTGCTCCTCTCCACGAGATGCTCCGGCATTTGAGGAACATGACTCTGAATCACCCATCAATTCATACGTGAATTGCACATTTCTCCGCCACAAAACTTGCACTTGTTGGTCTATCCACCATTGAGAATATTTGAATACAGGCAGCATTAATGTCGCCAAGTCACCCATCTCAAGCTCAGACCATCTCACAGGAGGAAGTGGCTCACTTTCATTGAAGCACAGGAGGAAGTGGCTCGCTTTCATTGAAGCCTGGCTGCAAATATACTCCGTCATCCTCCAATTGATCAAGTACCTTGAAAAGTTCTGTTGCCCTTATCATACTTAGTAGCAATCTTGACCACAGCCTCTTCCTCACATAATACTCATCCACTGCATTAGCCCAGAAATCTTCTAAGTCTATCCAGTGCTTGTATTTCTCTCTGTCCAGAGTTCCAATGTGATGGAGAGGATCAAAGTTATTCCTTGACTTGTATGATATGAATGGATATTTTTGTATCTCCAGTCGAGCACTCTCCATTGCTTGCGCTGTTGGACATGATTCTTCCATATTGCCGATGAAAAATGGAAAAGTGACAGCTGCCTTCTGTTTCAGCCTTTGGATATTCTGATATGCCTCCAATTGCCTTAGAACTTCCAACAAAACCATTTTGTTGGTAGGATAAATGGGCAGTCTATAAGGACGTCTTGAGAATCCTTGAATCCTGACATAGGTAAACTTGGGATACTGGATGAACCAGGATCCATCTCGGCCGATCAGACTCTTGGCCTCATGGGAGAGTCTCTGATGTGTTCCGCCTTGGAGAAGTCGAGTGATGTACATAAGGAAGGCATCATGTGCTCGTCTGAAATGTGACTTCTCCTTCAGCTACAACTATGGATAACAATCATAGGCCTTGAGTTGTCTTTCGCCGTTGCCAACTACACCCTTGCAAACCAAGCCAAAATACTTGTAAGACCTTGCAAGCGAATATATGACGTATGAGCTCATATGAAGCGTTTTAGTTTCTTCCAGGTTGACCAACTGTTCATGGAGACTGTCACTGATCATTCTGGACCAGTTAAACATCTTCACTCTGGAAATTATTTCATCAACGAAATAATACATCCAGTTTTCGAAAGGTGCACCATGAGGATTGCCTACTATTCTATTCAGCAGCAAGGCAATGTCGCCATATTCTTCTTTGAAATGTATTCTGGCAAACTTCTTCGACATCTTCCCCGCAGTAGGTTTGGGCTTCAATAACCAAGTCTTGTTTATATTTGATGCACAAAGGTCTTGCTAATCTTTGTAAAGTCTGAGTGCATCTTCTTTGGTTCGATAGGATGTCCAGTTGTACACTAGAATTCCAAAAGTTTCTTGAATGGCTGGTTCGGACAAATATGCAAGAACTCTTCCGTCAGGAGCTTCTATCTGCCTTTCCCGTGCATTATAATGTAACGCACATTCCACCATAAGTTTTGGACACTCTTTTGCTAGTGGAAATCCAGCTACATGAACAATTCCGTTGCGCATCATTCTTCTTGCAATTGGTGTAGGCAAACGTCTATCACTTCCGTACATTCTTTCCTTGAAATCGTCGAAGTCAACATGGCCAAGGTTGGAGTCCACAATATGCTCCCATTTGGATTTAATCTTTGACTGCAACTACACACCCTTGCTGGCAAACTTCATTTTTACTCTCTCGAAAATAAATCTGCAAGAAAAAGCAAAGAGAATATTTAAAATTTAAAATTTAAATTACTTAAAAAACATATTCCAGCTAATTGTCAAATCAAATTTCGTAAAAAAAATTATGCTGGAAATGGAAGAAGTAATGAAGTTGCTTGTGCCAAAATGAAGTAAAGAAAATAAATCTGCCTGGCTATCTGGACAAACTAAAATGATCATGATCACGATGCTAGTTGGTACAAATTTGCTTCTTCACTTTTGCTTAAAACTTTTCTCAACTTTCGTGCCTTAGACAAACTTTCTTCTCACACTTTTCTTTTGAAAATTGAATGATTGTAAAAATGAGAAGTGAATTCAATTTTAAAGATGAGAAAATCGACCCATTTAGCAAATTTCAATTGTTTCCATCAAATCGAGTTTGAACTTGGCTTGTACTCTGCTTTTGAATGGCAATTTTTATCTTCAATGATAATCTCTGGGAAAGTTTCCAAATTATTCACCAGTTCAGTAAAGCTCCTTTTGTCTTTTCCAATTTTGATTTTTTCAAAACTTATCTCTTTGAGGTGTTGAAAAATAAAGAATTAAAATAATTATTTTATGTGTCATTTTCAACCCGTTCATTTTATGGCACTTATTTTTATCTAAGGCAATATTTGATTTTTCAAAATTTTCTTGCCATTGCCTTAGGCAAATTTTTCTTTCCAATTTATTTCGCCATAATTTTATCTTCCCATTTTATTTCGCCATGATTTTCTTTCCATCCTAAGTTTTAGGCGAATTTTCCTTGGACATGTTGATGTTAGACTTAGGAAAATTTTAATTTTCTCTCTAAGTATGGCAAATTTCCAAAGTGCCAAGAATATTTTTTTAACTTTCCAAAGTCCACACTTAGGCAAAATTTTGATTTTTTACCACCTCTCTAAGTATGGCGGACTTCATTTGTTATTAAGCCATACCTTTTATCCCAAGGCAGACTTTCCAATTGTTCAGGCCATTTAAAGTTGCTAAGGGCGGACTTTACTTATCATCAAGCCACTTCAAACTTTGCCTAGGGCGTACTTGTCTTCATTTCTTTCCATCCTTATTTTCTAGGCGGACTTTGCATGTGTTCATTCCAAATGTCTTGGGGCAGACTTGTTCTTAACTCATGCCATTTCATCTTCTTTCAAGTGCGGACTTGGCCTTATGTCTTGCCATTCTTTGGAGCAGACTTCATACATCTCCATGCCATTGTCTATTTGTCCAAGGGCGGACTTCACCAAGTGTTGAGCCATTTTCCATGTGGCTGGGCGGACTTGTCTTGTCTTCAAGCCATCAGCTGGGCGGACTTACCACCTTTCCATGCCATTTCCTTTATTTGTCCAAGGCGGACTTGGCCAATCTTTGTGCCATGGCAAGTCCAACTTGCCTTCACTTTGTGCCATTGCTGGGCAGAGTTGCCTCTTCTCCCTGCCATTAACTTCTTCCAAGGCTGGGCGGACTTGGCACATTGCCATGCCATTGCCTTTTTTGCTGAGGGCGGACTTGGCATGATCTTGAGCCATTGTCTTCTTTGCTGGGCAAACTTCACCTTCAGCCATTGATTTTGCCCTTCTTTCAGCTTGCTGGTTAAGATTTCAGTCTTCTTTCATGCCTTCACCATGATTTTCAGTCATCAATTTGCCATGATTTCTCAGATTTTTCATGAATTTTCCAGATTTCTCCATGAATTTTCCAGATTTTTTCACCATTTTCTGTGATTTTTTGGACTGATTTTCCCAGATTTTCAACATTTTTCTGATTTTTACCATGAATTCATAAAATTTTCAAATTGATTTTCTGAGAGTTTTGTTGAGTTTTTCGAACTTCTGAGTGGATTTTCGAAATTCGGGACCTTTCCAAATATAGAAACTCTGACAAAAATAGAAACTTTTCCCAAAATAGCAACTTTCTAAAAATAGCCCCTAAAAATAGGGATCTCATAATTGCTCAAAAGTGCCAAAAAAGTAGGTCCTAAAAAATAGGGGGCCAAAGTGAAAACCCTAAAAAGTAGGTGTCAGAATTGACCGAAATGACAGTCGATATTCGTCCCTTGGGCCTCGTAAGCACGATGATGATGTTTGCATAGTGATCCGGGCTCAAATTCCTTCACTCGACTCGGGTGGCCATTCAAAAACTTAAACCCAAAACCCCAAACGAAGACCAAACAAAACTGAGACGTGCAATGGTGAAACCCTAAAAAGGCAAACTACTAAGGTCCCCATTTGCAATGGGGCAAGGTTTGAATTAGGTCACAACAGGAGTGTGACTGCATTTTTCACCCAGCGTCTGCTTTTAAAGTCATACTATGTCTTGAACAGTTCTCTAAGTCTTCAATGTCAAGTCCCTTCACATGGATCCAACTTCACTGATATGAATAAATCCACAAGACAGAAAATTGTAGATCTGATACCACTACAATAGTCAACAATGTTGTACCTGCATGGCCTTTAATAAAGATGAAGCAAAAGTGGAATGTCAAGAGTGGACACACTTCGAATAAAGAGTGGCAGATGTGTAAGGAATGTTTATTGAAATGCAAAGAAATGTTCACCTTAATAGATTTTGGGGCAGACTCTATGAACACATGGGTATTGAAACTAAACCATGTTATACACATGCCATCCTAACAGAAGCACAAAATGTTACAAGTCTAATGTGAAAACAACTAAGAGTGTTTCTATGACTAGAGTTTCAAATCTTGTCCCCAGTGAGAGGGCATCGGTATCTAAATTGAATTGCTATTTCTTCATCACTCCCAAGTTTCAAACAGAATATTCAAAGCAATGTCTGATTGAAACCAACAAAAATAGAAATCTCATTTGCATTCTATAGAGATCCCATATTTTTTTGAGAACAAAATTAAAAACCTACTGAAATTTGAAAGCCAGATTGAAAGAGAAAGAGGCAAGCTGAAGAAATGTTTGCAATGTTACTTACCTATCTGGTGTTTGACTTGCTGCTGGGGTTATGACAATATATTGGTGCTTAATTAAAGATGGAAGTACAGATTCGATGTAATCAAAATGACCCTTCTGCTTACGACAGTCAACTCTAACTGGTATTTTTGAGGCCAACTCTTTTGGTAATTCTTTCACAACATGGACAAAGTCCTCTGTCTGTTGAATGAAGTAGTCTACATCAAAAATATCTGCAAAACCACTGAATGTAGAGAAATAACTCAGGAAAATAGAATAATGGATAATATATAAATTAGCTGTGAACAAAAAATCAATTTTATGTCATTAATTCTGCTAGCTGTTGTATAGTATTCTGGAAATCATAATAGCACCAGAGACAAGCTATGTTAAAATCAAGGCATGTAATTAACTCTATATGAAGATGCAATAATGAGAACTTTTCTGAAGTATTATAAGAAGAAAGTTACTCTTAAGTTGTTTGGATTCCAGTACAATAATTTGAAAAGGTTAGATTCAAACAGCATTCTGAATGTAGTATATACAAAGTTGAGATCCATGAGTTAATAAAACCTTTGCTAATATGATACGTCTATAGCAAGAAAAAGAAATAATAAACTATTTGGTGGATATTTTCTCACTGAAATGGCCTATTTAGCATTATAGTAGTAGTAATTACACCTTTCCTATCCTTGTCAGAGATTATCTTTTCCTTTGATTGGGCTTTAGATTTGTATCATTGACAATCACTGGTAGGTCATTGGCTCTCTCTTTGCATCTGCTTGGGAGGCTAACCCTTGATAAGAATGCATATGATTACTTGAAAAGCGATCCTGGAGTATTTGGAGAACTCATTTTAATTGTAGAAGTGTCTAATGGGGAAGCCTATTTATTCAAATTTCTTGTTCATCTCTTGTTTAATTTTCAGAGTCTCCTATTAAAGCATGTCATTTTGGTAAGACATAATTTTGAGTTTTTGGTTGTATCAATCAATTAAAGAATTAAAATAGTACAAAGGTTGGCAGGAGCCCAAACTCTGAAACAGAGAACCACCAATTCAAACACGCTAGAAAAGGAGTTACAACACCCAAAATAATGGATCTAGTTACATCATATGATATAAGGTGAAGCATGGTTGAGAAGCTTCAACCTTTGGGAAAGATTCTGCAACTTGTTAGAGTGACAAAATATAATTACAATTCGCAAGCTTTGAAAGCTTGATTTTAGGTTTCAAGACTTTCCAATCAATTTCAGGATAGAAGATTTGATTTACTGTTCCATCCAAAGAAATCTAAAGTTTGTGCCATCACATTATGAATTTGTGAACAAAGAATTCACAGGTTGTCAAGCATACTGAGCAACTGAAGCTGCTGTAGTTTTTCTTTCAATTACATAAAGTTCCAAGATAATAGAAGAAATTCTCAGACTACTCTAGGTTTCAAATTTCCAAAGAAATAAATGAAGTTTGACAATTTTATCTTAATGGAATCATGTCAATTAAAACCTACACGTTGTCATTATTCACTGCAAAAATCTGAAGAGTGAAGTTCTATAAAAGTTCAAGCTAATGGAACTTGACATGGGGTGACTCAAATTTTAAAAGTTGCATTAGATTAAAGTGATGTCAATTAATATTTGCATTGGTCAAGAGTCAACACAAGATTACTATACCCATGGAAAGAAACCTTTAAGGCAAATTTTCAACCACACCAAAAATTGACATGCGGCAACTTGTGAAGCTTTGAAATATTTCCAAAGCTAGTGGATGTCCAAAATATAGCATCTTGAAGGAATTGTTGAATTTTAAGGATGTAGTTTTAAAATTTCTAAAGTGACAATAAAAGCAACCCTTGGCATCATTAACACTTTCTGCAAATTGAAAAAGAACTTGATAGAAAAGAATTGCAACTAATAACAGGTTACTAGGTAGTACGATCATGACTCTTTCAATCAAAGCCAAAGGAGAGCTAAAGGGGAAAAGTCTGCAAAACAGCAGAAAAGTAATTTTGTGCTGACAGAGAGACAAATTATATTGGAAAATATGAAGCTCAACTATGAATGCCAGTGAAGAGATAAGATATGATTAAGGATGAAGAAGTGCTCCTTCCTCACATTAGATAACTAAATTATAGGAATACAATTAAAGTACCACATAATAGGGAGGACCATGGGATATTTATGAGAGTATAAAACTAAAAACCAGATGACAATATATAATTGACAAAACCAATGGAAGCTTAGTATCCAATGGACAAACCGTCATAATTAAGTTTTCATTCTATCATGAGAAACATATGGTGCAAGGTCAGAAGTGTTTCCTTGAAGTTGAGAACTTTAAGTGCCAGAATACTGTTTAGTTTAATTAGACGAAGGAAGGCATGTTGAGAATGTGGCAAGAGCTGATTAAGTAGAAAACAATTTTTAAAAGGCCTTCAAAAAATCTTCAGATCAATAGGAGCTTGCCACATGGTGGGTATTGTCCATACATACTGTTCACCAAGAGTAACATTATCAAATCACCTCTATGCCAAAAAAGAAAACAAGCATAGGAAAATTGTTTTTTGTGTGCAAGTTCTAAATGTACTAAACATTTTGATGGAGATTCTTTCAAGAGACTTAAAATTCTTAGAATTTTCTTTTTTCTAGTTTAACATCAGTTCACAAGAAAAGGAATTGTATTTTTTATAAAATGAAATAACCTACAAACTGTAGACAAGATTGAGCTGACATTTTGACTTCTCTAGAACGAGCAATACAAATTAAATTGATTATACAGTGTCTTTTTTCTTCACCTATGTTGGAAAAATTGCCCTTATTCAAATATGAATGCATTTGCAAGTCAACCTTTGCAGAACATCCATTTAATACTAAACACCATATTTGTATTTAAGATACCAAAGTCTTAGCAGCAGAAGATAATTATTTCAGCTGATAGTTAAGGGTGGTCATTGAGATTAACAAACACTCTTTATAATAGTCTTAACAGAGACCAAGGATTGGGGGTAAGTCACTTATGGTGTCTAATTATTAACTCAAAAAGATGAACAATTAAAAATCAAAATGTAAAACTTTATAAAAAGTTTGAATTGTATATCATGTGATCCTTTTATTGTTCTAAGTATGGTTTTTTGCTCATGTTCTTTTTTTAATTTCTATTGCTAATATTTTTATTAAATCATTAAATAGGACCAATTGTTAGAATGACTAGATAGTATTAAAACTGTCTCATGTTTAGAGATAATTAGATATAATTAGGAATAGTTCTTTTATCTTTTAATAATTCTTTTAGTTTTTAGTTTTTTACCTTTTCAAATGGTCATTCATATATTAATATAACTTTGTTTCTAGTTCATTTTTGCACCATTAGGTCTTAGGCTTGGATTCTAAATCTTACTTATTGGTAATCCATGCTTTTTACTCATATTAGGGAACAAATATGAGCAAAACAACTTTTAATTTTGCAATGGTGTTTTTAAATTTTTTGTCAACA
This sequence comes from Sequoia sempervirens, assembly GCA_007258455.2. Classification (NCBI taxonomy): domain Eukaryota; kingdom Viridiplantae; phylum Streptophyta; class Pinopsida; order Cupressales; family Cupressaceae; genus Sequoia; species Sequoia sempervirens. The sequence goes on from VDFB02299584.1 coordinate 34,571, forward strand.
TTATATTAAAAGTATTGGCAACATAATGGTGACTCTTTCTAGTTTATCATTTTTATTAGTTTTAGGGCTTTTAATGTGCTTTGGTTTTTCTCTCTTTTTTCAGGGTAACCCTTCTTGGAATATTGAACATTATATCTAGAAAGCTAGTATCTGCCATCATCACTCATTTTTGTATTATCCTAATGACAGATCACAAAGAGTGATCATTGATGCATAAAAATATCTACACAATTTATTTCCCAAAAGCTTTATATCCATTGACATAGACTGAAAATCTGATGTTCTTGAAACTCAGAAATGCAAACCAAAAAAACCTTGTAACAAACCTCAGTCATCATCACAAATTTTCTGTACATATCAAGCCACCTTGACCTCTTTTATTATCTTGAATGTTGCCATGGCCATCATTAGCATGAAATGCATACAGGCACTTTCACACTTCAGATTTATCGAAGGTGTTGTGCACATAGTGTTGTATTGTGGAGCCCGATCAGACTTGTGCTTAAATTTCCCCCACCTTTGCCGGTGCATTTTCCCTCCAAATTATTTAACAGGGGAACGCAAGGGGGGCAGAGCCCCTCTTGCGGGGTCCGAGGGGTATTATCCCCCCCGGTGGGGGCCCGGGGGCGGAGCCCACAGTGAGGCTGCCCCCGAAGCAAAAAGTGACTGATATTTTAATAAGCAATTCACTGCCAGTTTGTATATGAAAATACAATTAAAAGACAGTTAAAATCTGCCCGGAATATGTACAGTTATTGTTGCACGAAGTGAAAATGAACGGCCACGAATTGGACAGTCAGTAAGGCACGCGGGGATGTGAACAGGCACATGATGAAATCAGTTTTGATTGCTGCTGTAAGTTACAGAGCGTGAGAAGAAGCTACAGGTCATGGATTAGTGACTGGGAAAGACGCAGGTCATTGCTTCAAGCACACGTAGCACTGCACGGAGAGAAACAGGGCAGTGGGAATGTTAAAATCGTTGTTGCAAGTTGCCCAAGTTTGGGTGGAAATGTAATAAAAGATGATGTTGTTGGTGGAGGTAGCCCAAGTTTGGGTGAACCATGTTAAAATTGATGTTGTTCTTTCGTTGTTATTATTTATGTGCTTTAATTCTACTGTGCATTTAATTATAATCTGCATTTAACTGGTATAATTCTGCTTGCAATTCCTAACACCTAGTTCTATACAAGAGAGAACAAATTGCTCTTCCCTAAAACTGAGATACATAAATACCAATATCTCTGCCCTTAAATAGCTGCTTACAACTTGCTGAGTAAGTGTTCACCTATATCAGAGGTCTCCTTCGGCTAAGCTGCCACAACTAGAGGGGTCCATTCCATCAAAGTCGCCCAGGGATTGAATCTGGCACTCTCCATTGTTAGCTTTTAGGATCAAAAATGAAATAAGCAGAATAACAACAAATATGAACAATAGAATACAGCAAGATACCCTAGGGAGAAGGACCCAGCCACAAATATATCACTTATATATTGAATGAAAGAGCAGCAAATTGCTTTACAACTTGGCCAAACACTAGGCCAATCTGATGTGATGAATATAGCACCTCTCTAGATGCAAATGAACAATCAAATGTGATTTCTCTCTAATATTGAACACCTTGAAGCAACATATATCAATCTGCTGTAGATATGTGAACTCCTGAAGAATGTGAATTTCTTTAGAATAATAAATTGATGATATAATGAATGTGCATCTCCATCTATATATACAAAAAGAGGTGGCGTTCCATCTTGTGTCGGCTTCTATCAAACAAGACGTCCTTTTTGAATGGTCGGCCTCTTCCACAAAGCAAAGTGTCTCTTTAATTTAGTCAGCCTTATAAAAATATTATTTGAAAGAGAGACGTCACTTCACTGAAGTCAGCCTCTTTGGATTATTTATATATTTTGAATTTAGGAGAAAGAAATCTCCCGCCACTACTATACATCAACATCCATATCCAGTGTCTCTAGGGAATTATACCTTGGTGAAGGGCATGACGCACCATCATGATCACCATTTGGGCTACAACCTCTTTGACTGAGAGTTTATTGAGATCTTGCCTTGTATGGTGAAAACTTTAATGACGTATCATAAATATGGCCATTAGTGTCAATTTCAAACATTTGCTTCAACTTCTAACTAGAGATTATCAAATTAGGAATGTAACAACCAGATAACTGCCTTCCAGCATAGCATTGGACCATCTATGAGCTTCATGGCTGTTCAATGGGCAGGGATGGTCCTCTCCTGACCTTTTCCTTCATAAGAAAGATGATGCTCAGACTTGGTTGAAGAGAAAGCATTGACTGGTATCCTTCATCTTTGTTCATGGATTAAGTATTGGAACAATCTATGATTGTAAAAATATTCCCTATAGATGCCATGTCTGTCCCTAATATGGCCATACTATTTGATATTGCCTTCCTCTTCTTCGGCTTGTCATAGAAATATCCAAAGCTAAACTACTAGTGTCGATTCACTAGCTGAGCCATCTTTGGGATAAAATGCAGACACACATAATAACTCTCCTACAACCTTCCCTAAGTTGCCAAATAATGGGGTAGCACTAGCAGTTACTCAAAATCAATTTCAGTTACTTGAAGTAGTTGATGTTGCAAGCCTGCAGATATGGGTACCACTACTGCCCTCCTGAACCTCATGAAGTACAAATAATAAGATTTAGTGTTGGCTAACTATTCACAAGAGGATTCACATGTAATTTCCTGACTCTGTCTTCTACAGCGGAGGGTTAAGACTTCATATGCAAACAGACTCGTGCCAGATAGAAAAACCTCTAATAGACACATTAGACAGAGGAATACTGTTCGCTCACATCCCATGTCATATAGAGACATATTCAAGCTCTTGTTAGGAGGTATAATGTATCTAAAACATCAATGTTTGATCTGCTTACAGAAAAGGTACTTTTTTTATTAGAAAACCTTTTCAGAAGACTTTGGAGAGTAGCTTAATCCATTTTATGATATACAATTGACAACCCCATTATCAAAAAGAGGGTCCCCGTCAGTTTAAAACTGGTTCATTCTGGAAGTAAGCACTGCAACTTACTGATTGACCATACCCTGAAGGATTGCATGGACTAGGCAGGTGAGACTATTCAAGCAGAATCTGCTGGGATTGTTGTTTACTTTTGCAACTTCATACATTAACATTTTCTGCTAATATTCTGTTTATACATTGCATTTCTTTCAAATTCCAGATGACAGTTCTCACCTTTAGTTATTTTGACATGTATATGGATTATGCACATATTAATACAAAACGTCTTGAGTCTTTACTTGACAAAGAAAAAGGGCATTGTTATTAGACTTTGTACTAAGGTATTTGAAGGTTACCTTGTATCATTCCAATATGAAGCTGCTTCAAAATCTGGGAGAACTAACGTGGCATTGAGCAGACGGGCAATGTCTACACCGTCACATAACTACAGAGGCAGAGAAGTAGATATAATAAACATTACAAATAAATTTCAGTTTTCTGAATTGAAAAAATAAAAAATAAAATCTAAGATAGATTATTCAGCTGCAACAAAATAACAGAACATTTGTTTGGGTAAGAGAGAACTTTAGCGAAGCTAAAACTGATTTGTCATTTGAGAGGCTTACATCTCTACGCATCTGATTCAGACCACCATAGCAATCAACTTTGATGTATCCGGTGCTTTTTTGTGGAAATCCTGGACATTTTTGACACAACCAGTGAAATTATCTGTAAATGAATCCAGGCCTAGCTTCTCAAAGAACAATACACAGTTAGGCATAGATCCACCTGCAGTCATACAGAAACTTTCACATGGTAAGAAAAATAAAAATCAATTTTTACCTCTCATAGGGTTTGCAGTCCACCATTCACAAGGCTTCCAATGTACACGGCTCTGCACATTCCATATATGTTTTGAAATAAATGGCCTTCTGTATGTTGTGCTCCTGTGCTTGTATCAAAACAAGAAAGAGTTTATGCATTTGGAATGCATGCCACCAACTTCTAAGTTAAAATAAGGTGATATGTTTTTTAGCGTCTAACATTTTTTTGACCAATTATCTTGCTCTTTTTGTATTTCCCTTCATTCATCCAAACAACAGATGTGTATTCTTATTGGCAATATTTTTAGACAATTTGATTTTGATGAATTTCAAAATATCACAAAAATGGAAACTGCCAACAAACCCAACAATAACGTATATACCTCAAATCAAGCCAAGTCTATGTAGCTTTCCAGATACTTTTCGCTCTTAAATAAATCATTTATTTAGAGATTGCATGGTCAACCAATTATTTATAGGGAGATCTGGCCAGGTGTTGTTATATTACCAGTAACAGAATAGCAAAGGACTGCTACATTCTGAAATCCATTTCTCGAGAAACTAACATCAGAATATAAGTTTCCGAATTACCTGTGTTACTTCGGCCATTTCTGGCCTGCAACAGATTGCTTGCTAAATCAGAAAAGAACATTTCAATACTCCATACCAATTGTGTCCCTTATCCAGTAACCATTTCAACATCTGTCCATAATGAATCCCTCCATTGATCTGTCAAACTTAACTCCATTTTGAGATGAACTTTTGTGTATAATCAGTCTCTTGTTGCGTGTTTCACAAATTTGCTGGCATATATTTTATATTTTGTCCTGTTGAGGAAACTTAAAGTATTAATCGACTAAAGTAATTGCCATATGAACGTCATTTGTTGTTTCTTGAATCTCCAAGATAAATCTGAATATATGTTTTTACTTGTGGAAAGCTGGATTTATTTGTAACATTTTTTGGTGTGATATACTTAAAATGTAACAATTTTTACTTGTCTATTGAAAAACCCTAAAAGGTTTAGTTATTCCCAAAACCTAAGAAGCCCTGCTTTAAACTCATTTCTATTTGATTTCATGTTTCTCTTAATGATAACATAGCAGTGTTGTCAATTTGCCACACGATCGTAATCATCAAACATTACTAAAAAACTAAAAAAAATATAGACGCTTAAACCGATATAAGAAGAGCGCAGAAGAGATCAGAAGAAGAAAACGCTATAAAAGAATAAGCACCCAATTGCGTGCCCCTCTTAACATTAACACCAGAATGTAATTCTATGCTTATTAACAACCAGTATTTTCAGGTTGGTTATATTGCTGGTTCTTTTTTCAAAATTTTGAGAATGGAAATACTTAATCAATACTTTCATATGCTATTCTTCATTTATAACACTACAGAGGAGGATAAAGAATACATGTTAGCAATAGCTTCGAGATACGCTTCATGCCTGGTTGTAGGCCTTGGACTCAGATGCATTATAAGCAAGCATACAAGAATAGCTGCCGCTGCCATTAAGCCAGTAGATACTGGTTTTGTGAAAGCCGGCAATGAAACAGAAAGCTTAATCATTTTTCTGCTCTCCTAAAAGCATTCAAATTGTTTCTACCCTCTTGTGAATTCTCACAGATATCCTCACAATTCCAGCGCCCACTTGAGAATTTTCACTGTTACAATGAACCAAGAACAGATTCAACTTAGATCTCAATATTACAGCAATGAACCAAAATTTCAAAGCAAGGCCAACCCAAAAAAGCATTCAGACATACAATTCAGACCAGAAGAAAGAGTTTTCAAAGAAAAATTAGCTTCATCAGCCATACGGAATGCTTCTTTGAAAAGGGCATACTTACCATGGTTCCCGAGCTTCTTCTTAAGTGATCGATGCCCATACCCTCATTATATACTAGAATGCTTAAATCGTTGTATGTGGATTACATAAATCAATGGTTTAATTGTAATTTCCTCTACAAAATGCCCAATGATTGGTGGGAGAGATCAGTTCATATGATCTGTGTGAATGTCTGCAGTCAGTGAGGAGAAGTTAAACACAAAATGTGTTTGTACGGATTCGCATTGAGGGCGGATCAGTTTGACGTGATCTTCTGTTATTTCGGTTGGCTAACATGTCGTTAAAAATTTTCTTTCTTTCTATCTACACATCGTTCTCAGATTATCATTGTGAGGAAGGGCAAACTTGATGGCATCACTCGTTCTTGGATTGTCATTGCGACAGACTGCTTGAATAATTCTTTAAATTAGCCTGTTACTGCTTTCGTTCTCTTTATATATAATATTGTCCTAGTGAAAATTACGTGCTTGCACTTTTCCTCTTCTTTTTGGGTTAGATTTGTCATGATTATTCCTTATGTAATGCCAAAGTGTGTAACCAAGTGATAGCATTTTCTTTTGAAAGTGGTTTCAATCTACATTCATTTTTAGGGATTAGGTC
>VDFB02299585.1:0-23121 GCA_007258455.2 Sequoia sempervirens
TGACGTGTCCTTGTGTCCTTGCAGGAGAAACATAACTTCTTTCTGCACAACTCATTCCTCGTCTCAAAGTCCAACTTGGGTGGTGTAGTCTTAGGCCAATTGAATGTTCTCCTAAATGGTTTGTTACTCTGGAAACTCTTCTTTTGGGACTGATTTGTAGGATGTGTGGTTTCAAGATCAAGAGCTATTTGAATAGCATCTTGTAGTGTATACTAGGCTTGAAAACCTTCACCAAACCCCTTAAATTTACATTCAAACCCTTTGTAAATGGCATTACAACTCTCTTTTCTGACATATCAGGAACCATAACAGCAACATTTTGGAACTCATTGATGTAGCTATCAACATCACCATTATGTCTAATCAATTCCAACTCATGGAAATACATCTCTACATCCTTCCTATCAAATCTGGCAATCAATAATGTTATTGAACTCATCATAGGATTGAATCAATGCATGGTTTTGTGTTACCAAACCATGATGCCACCAATCATAGGCTGCCTCCTCCAAATGTAAGGTTGTAAACTTAATTGCCTCCTTTTTTGGCATGGGTTTTAGTGTCAAAATTATATCAAGTTTGTGTATCCAAGCATGTGCCATGCTTTTTCCACTACCATCAAAATTAGGAAGAGTTAATTTGCTCAATGCATTCTAATACTCCCTATGTTGGCCTCGTGGTCTTTGTTCCTAGTTTGTTTTTTTCTTATCTTTACACTAGTTCATATATTGGTTTAATGATATCTCATTTCTAATTTCATCAGGAAGTGTATGGTACTCATCATATACTTCTATTACCTCATCAACCAATGGCTGCTTTCTTTGGGTTGTAATGTTTCTTCATCCTCCCTTGGTGTGAATGTAGATTGGAAAGGTCTACCTGAACCACTTGTACTGGCTCCCCTTGGAATGTTATTACCTGCATTACTACCTTCCTCTGTAGTATTCTGATTCACCATGAGGGAATTCATATTCTATGACATTTTCCCAATGGCTGTAATCAACTGTTGTTGTGACTGCATATATTGTTGCATCATTTGTTGTTGCCCTTGTGCTAGATCATTCAATATATTTTCTACACTAGGCTGGTCAAATCTCCTCTCAATCCTATCTCGAGGACTCGCATTACTAAAACCCACCATTGATTCAACTCCTTTTGTGACTATATGTGGCTACTTTGTTGCTAAGGCAGCTGAAAAGGTATCCTCTTCTAGATATGGCTCAACAAATTGGAATTGTTTCCTTTTTTGTTCTCTTTCTGTGTACTGTTTGGCCTTGTCACTAGTGTACATAACTCTCCAAGCTGGTAGGACTTAGGCTCTAGTACCATTGTAAAAAACCTTACCGATTTATGCCAAATTTTTCACGTTTTAATAGGGCACAAGAATTTCGTCAAACAATTTGCAGGTATGTTGTTCCAGGTCATATTTCAACTTGTTTATAGGTATGTTGTTCTAGGTCATATTTCAACTTGTTTATAGGTATTTGTATATATCCTCTTTCCATTTTTCCAATAATGTAGAGTATAACATTCATCATAAATTTACCATAAAACATTGAACGAGAAACTTAGCTTATTTATTTGTACTTGCTGTTGCAAATATTATAAATAGAGCTTTTCACAAAAAATATCTAACAAATTTACAACTTCAATATTTTATTAAGCGGACCTGATATCAACTTCCCATTCCTTTGACTTCTAAATGTCAACCTATACAGTAGGTCCAAGATGGTATGACAAGCTTAAACCTTGTATGACCGTCTTTTCTAAGTTGATTTCCTTCCAATTACTAGTATGAAAACAATGAGGAGGTATGACGGCTAAGGAAGAATGGTTGACATCTCTTGCAAACTGAATTTGACCACTGTATATTCCACATCACATTCAAACTTGGACTCCACATCACACTCAAACAAGGTATGACTCCCTAAAATAAAGTGGCGGCTCCTTTGTGATATGTACGAGACCTCTAGTTGAGTGTACGACGGATTAAAGGTTGCACTGAGTACTAAGTATCGTAAATAGCTTCAGACTAAGCATCAACTCCTTCCCTTTTTCACAATATGGTATGACTTCATTAAATAAAAAGATGGTATGGTAACCAAGGAAGTTGGAAATATATATGAATAATGTCTCATTCACTCCAGTCTACAAACCTGTAAGCTACAACTCTGAAATTTGTCTTTTCCAAAAGACTTCACAAATTTCAGTAAAACCTTCTAAATTGATCACTGAAGCTCCTTGCGAATTTTGGGCATTGGGTTTTCCTCTGTTCCACCAAGAATCCCAAGGTTTTTCATCCTCAGGCTTCCTGAACTCATAAAACAAGCTCTCCAAATTCTCTCAATGGTATTTTCCAAAAAGATGATAATAATTTCCTTTTCTGCCACCTTTTATTCTTGTAATTATATTTTTCTTTTCCCAAAGTGACTTCTTTAATAATTTACCAAGACATTTATTATAAGCCACTTTAATAATAAAACCAATTAATTAAATATAAATGTCCCAAAAGTGACTTAGGACAATTTAATATTTAATTGATTAAATTACTCCCTTAATTTTTCCCACTTTAGCTTATGGGAATAAAAAAAGCTAGTGGACTCAGCTAGATGATCACTTGGAAAAAGGGGACATTACATCATTGCTAAAGTTTTTCTGTTAAAGGCTGGTGAAATTGTGATGAGCTTTTGTAATGATTATATATGTCTTTAGTTTTAGGTTTCAACAGACATATGTCTTTGAAATTTAGTATGTACCTTTATTTGAAATCTTATTTGAAATTTAGTATGTACCTTTATTTACTTTAGTAACAATTCTTTTCTCCTTGTTGGGGATTCCATTTTGCCAGTGATTGGAACAGCATTTGCCCTGAATATGCTTTTCAGCATCCCTGTATGGTGTGGAGTTCTTCTTACAGGATTCAGTACGCTGTTTCTTCTTGCTTTGCAGCAATATGGGGTAACTCTTTATCCTTGTACATTGTTATCATTAGAATTTACACTATATTTGCTTGATCAATAGTTTCACTTTATCAAAAACAATTAACATTAAGAGGCTGAGTTTTTTCCTCAACATGTTATAAATCCTGTCTTTATTTGATTACATGTTTGCAGGTGCGTAAACTTGAGTTTCTAATAGCATTTCTAGTGTTTACTATAGCCGTTTGCTTCTTGTTAGAGCTAGGTTATGCAAAACCTAAATCTACAGAAGTTTTAGAAGGATTGTTCATTCCAAAGTTGAATGGCAATGGGGCAACTGGACATGCAATATCTCTTGTTGGAGCAATGGTCATGCCGTAAGTCATATTTTAAGTAAATATATCAGTTTATTACATTGAATTTTTAAATTCATTGAATGAATGACACTAATGGATCTTTTACTATTTGGAACATAAGAAGAAAAGCTTGACACTACTTAACTATTGGGCATTTGTGTTGCAGACACAATCTTTTCCTTCATTCTGCTTTGGTATTATCAAGGAAAATTCCTCGCTCCATTTATGGCATCAAAGTGAGTTCATTTTATGAATTTCTTTTTATCCAATGAAAAATAATATTTGTGTTTACCTATAAATTGTTTTTGGCTGAACTCTAGGAACTTCCAGTTTTGACAGTCATATTTTAATATGTTTTTACCCTAGTATGCTTTAGTCTCAATAATTTTTAATGTGTTTTGAGACATTCATAAAACACAAACTACCTGAGAAATAGGTAAAGTTGAAGGGTAGAAACATAAAATTGTATAAGTGACCAAAGCTTCCTTTTATTACAATGGTGCTGGTATGTACTTTTATACTATTCTAAGTCACTAACATAAAGTTCTTGGCTTATACAACTTGTTTATGAATTTTGTTAGCTTATTTGGAATTGTGACTAACAATAACAAAGGTGAGAGACATTTAATTCGTAATTTTCAAATCCATGAGAAGGAAAATGGGTACAGAGGAGAATTTTCATTAGACTATATTTTTCACTGTTTTTTTTTTCACTTTCTAACGATTGAAATAACTTACAGGAGGCATGCAGATTTTATCTTATTGAGAGTGCATTTGCTTTGGCTGTGGCATTTTTGATCAATGTATCTGTTATTTCTTTAAGTGGGGCTGTCTGCAGTTCTTCAACCTTGGCTCTAGATGACAAGAAGAGCTGTGAAAACTTAGATCTCAATGAAGCATCCTTTCTGCTGAAGGTATAATTGTTTCTACTGATGACTTAATTATTTTTGTAATGTGTTATGATTTTTTGGTAAAGTTCTTCTCTTATGACAGGCTACTAACACAGGGTTGAAGAAAATATAAGTACTCTTTTAGGGGTTATATTTGAGTAGTTGATGGAATATTCTTCCACTAAAGTTGTCAAATCATATTTTTCTTGAATATTTTATGATTATAATATACTTTGAATTTCAATCCAACATATTCACAATCCATCAATCTTTTGGTGTCTTCTCCCTGTTTTCTGTCAGCATTCCTAGCATTTCTGAATACAGATTTGCTTTTGTTAATTGATTTCCAATGAATAAGTTTGTCCCATAGTTCCAAAAACTAGGATTTCCAGTTTACCTAGATTATGTTGTTTACTAGAAATCTACATGGTTGTAATCAATGGGGAATTGTGGATATGTCAAGACACAAGAGTATTTGACAACTTGACATATTTCCTGACAATCTATTTTAAGACAAAAAATAAAATGCCAGGATTAGTCCTTCCACTCCCTTTTTTCTTTCTTAAGTGACACTCCTTTTAGTTCTAAGAACATTTTATGTGAAATCAATTTCTCAAGAGCCTTCAATATGCTCTGCTTGTTGAAAGTGCTAGAAAGTCATTGTAAGTGCTTCAGAAACATCTAAGAATGCAATAGAGTCATGGGTGGAGGGTCTAATGAAGGATTATCTAACCATGCTACCTAGTGAATGTGGAATTCAAAGAAACAAAAATTTGATCATTATTGATGTGTAGTCATAAAAGTATAATAGTTTGCTGCAAGGGATTCTAACATGAGGCCGCAGCCTTCAAGGACAAACATGGACACAACTATGTGCAAACTACAAATTATCGAATAATAACACAGTACAATTCTTTTCCACAATCAAACTCAACTCCTGAATTGTGAAACCAAAGCTAACTACTTTTAGATGATCATGAGTGATGCTTAAATAGCGAGCCTTAGTCTTAAGAATATTTTTTGTTGGCTGCAAGGGGTGCAAATCTTGATGCCAAGCGTAACATGTAGTCAACCAAATGCGTAGAAGGAACCTTCTGGAGTGAATGTGGTGATAATGGATCAATGAACTTTGATGTGGTTCATTCCATAAGTTCTCCTAGGTCTTGTGACTTTGGAAAAGTGTTCCTTTGTGCTGCATGCTTCAAAAAGATACTGCAAGCTTCAAATAGCATAACTAGTTATTAGTCTATTATGCTTGATAGTAAGTTTGGAACTAAAATATGTCTTTGTGGTGTTGAGAATCTTCTAGAAATTTGATGAGACATCAACTTTTAGTAAATCGTGTTTTCCCAATTGCAAGGTGAAATGTGCAATTGTGACAGAATGTGGTAGGATCTACAGTGCCTAGATGATGATTTGAATACTATTGAAAATTTGCAAACAAAACAAAGTGATGTTGCAAATGTTGTCATTGATGTCAAGAAGGAATTCGTTGTCTAAGTTTATTGTCATTGATGTCAAAGAAGAATTCACTAAGAAAGCATGATAGCTAAAGGCTACTAATTGATGGACAGGTTACCTCTTTCATGGCAGCATTTTAACCTCACTTCATTCTTTGTCAATGCTGGTCGACCTCTCTCTCTACATTGGTGTTTTCCAAGTCATCATCCTCTATATTGCAAACAAAACTAATTTATTCATTCTTGGCCGACTTCCTAATTAGTGCCCAAGTCAAAGTATATAAATCTGTTTTAATCGCCCAAGTTAAATAGAATGAGGTAATGCAAAGGCAGCCATTAAGTTAGTTAATATGCAGTGATTAATATTGAAGAAGCAGCAATTATTTTTTTACAGAGCATTGATTATTAATAAGGCAACGATAGTCAAGCATAAAGTGGTAATGATCAAAGAAAGTTTATCAAAGTTATTTTAACTATAAAATGGCAGTGATCAAGAAAAACAGAAAGTTAATTAAAGTCTAAAGTTAATGATGTCCATGGCAGCGATCAAGATTAAATGAGTGTTTATTTACAAAAGGACATGATAAAAATAAAAAGCTACCTCTCTTTGAATAGATGCATCTCTTCATATGATCGATTCTTTTCATGAGGATATAAAATGAAATAAGAAATGTGTGGAGAAAATAAGAATTGAATAATAGATACATAGCAATGAAAAATATGTGAAGAAGAGCAGATTCACAGCAGTCCTAAAAGAAGGAAATATGAAGTGTAAATCAGATTTATATTGAAGAATTCATACTGCAGTTTATTATGAATATGTGTAGCTATTTATGAAGAAAGTGTGCAAGTTTATATGAAGAACTGGAGAAAATGTTTATGAAGGATATATGCAGAAATACATAGGAAGACATTCATATATTTTGTGATCAGATTTGAAGGAAGACATTGCCATAGATTGGATCAGATTTGTGAAAAAAGAGTGTGCATCATTTGAATCAAATTTGTGAAGGAAGGTGTATGAGTGTGGATCTGATTTGTAAAGGAAAGACTTATATCATTCAAAGTTAGAGTTGTTGATCAGATTTGTGAGGGAAAAAATATCTACATTCAGATCTTGTGAAGACATATCATCCATTGAAGAATTTGAAGGTTGGTGCCTATCAAAGAAGAGATTGGTGTCTCTTGTTGAGTTGGCGCTCAGTTGTGGGGATTGGTGTCTCCAGTGGGTTGGTGCCTACAAAAGAAGTTTGTAAGAGAAGTATGTTGGTGCCTACAAAGATCTATATATAAACAATATTTTTCCGTGGTTTTCTCCCACAAGGGTTTCCATGTAAATCCTGTGTTCTTGTGATCTTAATTGCTAGATCTTGTATGTGTGTTATTGTTGTGGATGATTGCGTATTGAAGTATTAGTGCTATGGTTGATTAAGTTTTTAAAAAATAAAAGATTGTTGTTATACTGATTCACCCCCCCTCTCAGTATAATTGTGTGCTCATCAAGTGCTTGTGTCCCTTCTCGAGCATGACTTCTTCTGATTTACCGTTAGCCTATTCTGGAGACCCGTAGGCTTTCCGGTGGTGAAATTAGGGTTTCTTGGCTGGTGGTTTCTTGTGCTCACGGATTGGCGTTTGAATTGCGGATTTCTTCTGGGTTTTTCGTGAGCTTTTTGGTGATGTGTTCGTTTTGGCATTCTGAGCACTTTCACGAATTTACTATTTTTAGTAAATTCTATTTCTGGCAGTGGTCTTGTTGGTCTCGGCTCGATTAACCTTCTACTTCAGTTGTTCAGTTGGTTTTGCTCAAATTTCGGCTTTGGGGCTCGTTTGGAGAGATAAGTCGAATTAATTTTAATAAAGGCATGTTTAATGTTATATTTTGCTGTTGACCCCCCCCTTAGCCTAGTGTTGGAACTTAAGTTGTTTTTAAAAGGTGGCTTTTGAAGGGGTGGCGCCCATGAGGATTATTTTATATTTTCTAATGTTCAAAAATCAATATTGGAGAAAGGGACGCCCAACTTGGAGTATTTGTATTTTTAAAAGATAAAATTGCTTAAGGCAAAAAGGACGCCACTTTTGGAGGGAAGAGGAGTTACTCAAAATTTGAAATGCTGGGTTTCTAGAAGCTTCTGGACAGTCATCTCAAGTCTTTATAAGGAGGTCTTGGTCTTCAGTTTCATCATCCAACATCTTGAGTAAAGTTATGCTGCCGAAATGGTGAGAGGATTGCTTCGAGGAATGAATGCCTCCTAGCTTGGCTCGACTTCGTGCTTGTGAGACAGCACCTAGTGGAGATATTTCTTGTGTTTGAGTGCATTTTGTAGTGAGGTATGCTTGTAGAGAGCTAATTGCATTGATAGTTCAGTTGTGTGCATTTTCATGTCATTTTCAGAGTTTGCTGAGTTTGTAGCTGATTGTCATTTTTAATCATATTTCAAAAATACCAAAAAAGTTCATTGTGGGTACTTTACATTTCAGCTTGTTAGGGTAGGGCGCCATTCTTAGCTAAGTTTCAGAATTTTTAAGTGAGAGTTGATTTTTCTAGAAGAAAATCGCCCTTCTCAAGGGGCCGTACTTTTCTGTACTTGCATTGGGAATTGTGTTAAATTAAATATTGCAGTTTGGGACTGGTCTTTGGTTCTTACTTGGGCGCCCTTGTCATAGTGAACTAATGCACTTCGTTTGGGGTCATTTGGTTGAGAATTGAAAGAGTTGTGAACATTTCACTCCATTCTGTGTTGCTGTTTACCAGTTTCAGACTTTGTGACAGTCATATCAGTTTGCATTTTGAGTGGTTCTTGTGTTGGAAAGTGATAGGAAGCTTAGGGAATTCATTGAGAAAGACATTACTTATCATTGCTAAGGTTAAAGAGCTCCATTTACTTGATATTGCAAGCAATTTCACATATTGTAAGCTGTACAGTAGTACTGTCAGCATCTTTAATATTCTTGCAATTTTCAATGTTTGTATCTGCCCACTGAATAAGTGGAAGAGGCTGGCTTGCCGCCTAGTTTCTTAATTTGCTTTGTAAATTCAAGTCTCCGCCATATGGTCGCCTCTTGTCCATCATGGACTGAGTAGCACATGCTTGGTGTTGAGCTACTTTCCAGTATTGCAATAGATAGGGACCCTCTGACCGAATGCTCGTCGTTCGCCGGCGCATCTCGTGGTTAGAGTTTCTTTCCAGCATTTACTTTTGAGACCCTCTGACCAATGCTCACACCTTGCCCATATCGGGATCCTGGTGTACATTCAGGTTAGAGTTACTTTCAGCATCGTTTTGGTTTTCTGACTAACCTTAACGGGTGCTTGACTCATTGTAATTTGCCTTGAAAAATTGAAAAAATTGGTTCGGTATATTTCAGTGGTATCAGAGCCACGCATCCTGCCATCCTGTGAAATCAGCATTCTATGAGTGACAGAGAACAGAGGTACTTGGCAAGGGTTTACAAGAGGGATACAGTTCAGACACAGTTGCATCAAGTTCCAGAAGGTCAGACAGCATCAGAGGTTTTGAGGGCTCATTGGGAGTCTTCTCAGGAGACAGAAATGGGGGACAGTGAAAGGACTTCAGGGGGTAATGAGAGGATTTTCGGCACCAGAAGTGACAGTGGGAAAGGAATAGACAATTCGGCCAATCTTTGTCAAGGGCTTGATAAGAAGATGGATGCTTTGCTAGATATGTTTTCTCTCATGTTGGGGAGAATGAGTCAGAATACCCCACAGAACAATGCAGTGCATACTGGTGAGCACAGTGCTACCAACCAGCACAATGGACATGCTGCCCAACCTTCGGTGAGCAACACATACATTTCTGCTAGACCCTTCAAACCCACGTTTTTGGCACCAGCAAACCCACATCCTGATCCAGAAGAAAATACTTCATCCTTGGAGAGGCTGAGGATAGGCCGTACGGAGTATGACACCCTTCCTGACGAGGTCAAGCTTGACATGTCCTTCAATGATTACATGGAGTATAGAAGGAAGGATAGAGGCCAAGGGAGAAATTACGACCAAAGAAGAACTCCAGCACAAGGAGACTTGCATCAAGCTATCAGCAAGGTTACGCTTCCCCACTTTGATGGAAGTGATAGTAGTTCTGCTCGAGCCTGGATACAGAAGCTAGACAACTACTTGGCTCTTAGACCAATGGCTGAAGAAGAAGCGATTAAATTCGCTACGCTACACCTAGACGGGGTGGCGCATGAGTGGTGGTACCATGGCCTAGTCACCTTAGGTCATGGGTCTATCACTACCTACGATGAGTTCACCAATAGACTCATTGAGAGGTTCGAGAAGAAGGATCCAGAGGTGCATTTTAGGGAGTTGGCACAGTTGAGGCAATATGGAACTGTTGATGCCTACATAGCTGAGTTTCAAAGACTTTCAGTGATGGTCACAGGAATCACGGAGAGAAGATTAGTGATCCTATTTAGCGAAGGATTGATGGAGCCACTCAAGGGTTGGGTTAAAGCTTTCGACCCACCTTCCTTACAAGAAGCAATGAAGAAGGCTAGAAGCATGGAGTGGGCTGCTCCCAAGGCAAAGTTCCATTCCAAACCATCATTTCACAAGGGTGACAGAGGGAAGAAGTTTCATCAAAAGCCTCACCATAAAGAATTTAAACAGCAGAAACCTCATGGCACAAGATTGGATCCAGAGACTATCAATGAACTCCGAAGAAAGGGGTTATGTTTTCGTTGTTGGGAAAAATGGTCCCAAGATCATGTTTGTCCAAAGGGGGCTAAAATCCATCAAATCGAGTACTATACAGCTGATGAAAGCAATTCTGATTTTTCTGATCAGCAAGCTGATTTTGAGGACAGTGAAGAAGAAAAGGCTCCAGAAGAATCCGAAAGTGAAAAAGAAAGTAGTGGAACATTGGCTCAACTTTCGAGCTTTCCAAAAGAATGAGTCTTTCAAAGTTCGTGGGATGATCAAGGGGCAGCGTATAGTTGCTCTAATTGACACTGGGGCAACACATAACTTCATAGACGAAGTTGTGGTGGCAAAGAAGGGGCTGCAAACAGAAGACTTTGAAGGTTTCAGAGTTATGGTTGCTGATGGGTTTCACATCTCATGCACCAAGAAGATTCCCAACATGTCAATGCAATTGGGCAATTACGAAGTCAAGGATGACTTCTATGTGGTTAGTATTGGAGATACGGATGCTGTCCTTGGCATTCAGTGGCTGCGATCTCTTGGAGAGATCTCTTTAAATCTGCAAACCATGGAACTCAAATTCCAATCCGATGGAAAGAAGGTGGTGTTGAGAGGCATGTCAAATGGTGGTCCTCGGATTGTGTCATTCAAAAGGATGGCAAGGTTGATACGTCATG
Source organism: Sequoia sempervirens (assembly GCA_007258455.2). NCBI lineage: Eukaryota > Viridiplantae > Streptophyta > Pinopsida > Cupressales > Cupressaceae > Sequoia > Sequoia sempervirens. The sequence continues at coordinate 10,965 of VDFB02299585.1, forward strand.
ACCAAGTGGAGTGGGCTGCGGAGTGCATGGTTCTTCCAGCAAGTCCAGTTGAAACGAAAAGAGAGTATCCTCCAGATATTCAGTCTTTACTCACTAAAAAGAGTAAAGTGTTTGCCGATTTACCTCCTGGACCACCTCCTGATCGAGGTTCAGAACATGTCATAGAGCTCAAGGAAGGAGCCAAGCCAGTAATCACAACTCCTTATCGGTACCCCAAAAAGCAAAAGGATGAGATCGAAAAGAACATTAGGGAGCTCTTGGAGATGGGCTTCATTCGGCCTAGTAAGAGTCCCTTTGCCTCAGCTGTTGTTCTAGTAAAGAAGAAGGACGGTACCATTCGGATGTGTGTTGATTATCGTGCTTTGAATCAAAGCACCATCAAAAATCGTTATCCAATTCCAAGGATAGATGAGCTCATTGATGAGCTACATGGAGCTAAGTTCTTTTCAAAGATAGATTTGAGGTCGGGCTACTATCAGATTCGAATGAGAGGATCTGATGTGGAGAAAACAGCCTTCAGATGTCATTATGGTCACTTTGAGTTCTTAGTCATGCCATTTGGGTTGACTAATGCTCCTGCCACCTTCCAGTCCTGCATGAACAGAGTCTTCCAGAAGCAGTTGAGGAAGTTTGTGCTAATATTTTTTGATGACATCTTGATTTTTAGCAAGACTTGGGAAGAGCATCTCAAGCACTTGGAGGAAGTGCTTAACATCCTAGAATCAGAAAGCTTGTTTGCCAAGGAATCCAAATGTGAATTTGGAATGACGGAGCTGCTTTACCTTGGTCACATCATCAGTGCCGAAGGTGTGAAGGTTGATCCAGAAAAGATCAAGGCTATTGTTGATTGGCCACCTCCTGAGAACCTAACTCACTTGAAAGGGTTCTTGGGCCTTTGTGGATTTTACAGAAGGTTTGTTAAGGGTTATTCTCAGAATGCTGCTCCTCTCACTGACCTTACGAAAAAGGGAGCTTTTTGCTGGTCAGAAAAGGCACAAAGTACTTTTGATAAGTTCAAGAAGATAATGAGTTCATGTCCTGTTCTTGCAATTCCAGATTTTTCCAAGCCCTTTGAGCTGCAATGTGATGCATCCGGAGAAGGTGTTGGGGCTGTTTTAATGCAAGATAAGCATCCCATCGTGTTCGAGAGCAGAAAATTAAGAGGAGTTGAGAAGACCTATTCTATTTATGACAAGGAAATGCTTGCAATCATGCATGCATTAGCCAAGTTCAGACAGTACTTGGTGGGGAGTAAGTTTGTGGTCAAAACTGATCACAATAGTCTTAAGCATTTCATGCATCAAAAGGATTTGAACGAAAGACAGCAGAAGTGGGTGAGTAAGCTTCAAGCTTACGATTTTGACATTGAGTATGTCAAGGGCAAAAACAATATAGTGGCTGATGCATTATCCAGAAGACCTCATTTGAGCTCATTATGTGAGCTTACGACTGATTGGAAGAATACCTTGCTTGCTGATTATGCCAAAGATCAGTTCGCAACCAGCATTATGGAGGGTACTTTTCATGATGAAAGGTACAAGGTAGTTGAAGGGCTGATACAATACAAAGGGAGAATTTTTGTGGTGGCTGATTCTAAGCTAAAGAAGAAGATTTTGTTGACATTTCATGATATACCACTTGCTGGTCATCAGGGATTCTTCAAGACTTATAGGCAGATCCGAGAAAGGTTTTCTTGGAAGGGGTTGAAGAGTGAAGTTCAACGATACATTCAGGAGTGTCCTATTTGTCAGATGAATAAAAATGAGCATACACTTCCAGCTGGTCTGCTGCAACCTCTTCCCATTCCCAACCAAAAGTGGGAGAGCATCTCAATGGACTTCATCACCGGATTGCCCAAAGTTCAAGGAAGAGATTGTATCTATGTTGTGGTAGACAGATTGACAAAATTTGCTCATTTCTTTGCTATTACCAGCTCATTTTCAGCAGCTCAAGTTGCTGATCTGTTCTTTCATGAGGTGTTTAGGTTGCATGGGTTGCCTAGAAACATTGTGAGTGATAGGGACAGCAAGTTCCTAAGCACATTTTGGCAAGAGATCTTCAGAATGAGTGGTACAGTGCTTACTCCAAGCACTAGTTATCACCCTCAAACGGATGGGCAAACAGAGATAGTAAACAAATGGTTGGAGGGATATTTGAGGAATTATGTTTCAGAACAGCAAAGGGCATGGGTGAAATGGCTTCACTTGGGAGAATACTGCTACAACTCCTCCTTCCACATGTCGATAAGGATGTCACCTTTCATGGCTCTTTATGGTTATGAGGCCCCTAGCTTTGCAGATTTGGTGTTTGGAGATAGCAAAGCCCCTCTAGCCAAGGATATGTTACAGCAAAGTCAAGATATATTGAAATCCTTGAAGAACAATTTGCAGATTGCACAGAATCAGCAAAAGATGTACGCTGATCAGCGGCGTGTTGAGCGCTCTTTTGAGGTTGGAGATATGGTTTATCTCCGATTACAGCCCTATAGACAGTCTACTCTCAAGAAGAGTGGAGCGGAGAAGCTTAAGCCTCGCTTCTATGGTCCGTTCAAGGTTATCAGAAAGGTGGGAGCTGTAGCCTACGAGTTGGAGCTGCCTTCGAGTAGCAGAGTACATAATGTATTCCATGTGTCTCGCCTCAAGAAGGCACTCGGGCACAACGTTATTGCTTCTTCTCAATTGCCACCTTTGGATGAAGAAGGACAGTTAGTTTTGATTCCTGAGGAGATTCTTGATTCCAGAGAGCGTTCTTTGAGGAAAAGGACTATCCGAGAGTATTTGGTGAAATGGAGGAACTTGCCCATGGAGGATGCAACTTGGGAAAACGAGGAGATTCTGCTGCACCCGAGTTTGCAATTGCTTGAGGACAAGCAATCTTGGGGAGGGCGGACTGTAATGTCCCCTTCTCGAGCATGACTTCTTCTGATTTACCGTTAGCCTATTCTGGAGACCCGTAGGCTTTCCGGTGGTGAAATTAGGGTTTCTTGGCTGGTGGTTTCTTGTGCTCACGGATTGGCATTTGAATTGCGGATTCCTTCTGGGTTTTTCGTGAGCTTTTCGGTGATGTGTTCGTTTTGGCATTCTGAGCACTTTCACGAATTTACTATTTTTAGTAAATTCTATTTCTGGCAGTGGTCCTGTTGGTTTCGGCTCGATTGACCTTCTACTTCAGTATGTTCAGTTAGATTGCTCAACTTTGGTTTTGGGGTTCATTTGGAGAGATAAGTTGGATTAATTTTAATTAAGTCACATTATAATGTTATATTTGGCTGTTGACCCCACCTTGGCCTAGTGATTGAACTTATGTTGTTTTAAAAAGAGGGTCCTTGAGGGGTGGCGCTTCATGAAGACTTTTCATTATATTCTTAAGTCAAAAACCAATGTATGAAAAGGTACGCCCATCCTTGGTGAAGATTATTTTAATTAAAAAGTCAAATTGCTTCTAGACAAAGGGGACGCCATCCTTGGAGGGAAAAGGAGTTACTTTAAAATTTGAAAATAGGGTTTCTAGAAGCTTCCAGTGTGCCTTTGCAAAGTTATAAAAGGAGGTCTTGGTCTTCAGTTTGATCATCCAACATCTTGAGTAAAGTTATGCTGCCGAAATGGTGAGAGGATTGCTTCGAGGAATGAATGCCTCCTAGCTTGGCTCGACTTCGTGCTTGTGAGACAGCACCTAGTGGAGATATTTCTTGTGTTTGAGTGCATTTTGTAGTGAGGTATGCTTGTAGAGAGCTTATTACATTGATAGTTCAGTTGTGTGCATTTTCATGTCATTTTCAGAGTTTGCTGAGTTTGTAGCTGATTGTCATTTTTAATCATATTTCAAAAATACCAAAAAAGTTCATTGTGGGTACTTTACATTTCAGCTTGTTAGGGTAGGGCGCCATTGTTAGCTAAGTTTCAGAATTTTTAAGTGAGTTGATTTTTCTAGAAGAAAATCGCCCTTCTCAAGGGGCCGTACTTTTCTGTACTTGCATTGGGAATTGTGTTAAATTAAATATTGCAGTTCGGGACTGGTCTTTGGTTCTTACTTGGGCGCCCTTGTCATAGTGAACTAATGCACTTCGTTTGGGGTCATTTGGTTGAGAATTGAAAGAGTTGTGAACATTTCACTCCATTTCTGTGTTGCTGTTTACCAGTTTCAGACTTTGTGACAGTCATATCAGTCCGCCTTTTGAGTGATTCTTGTGTTGGAAAGTGATAGGGAGCTTAGGGAATTCATTGAGAAAGACTTACTTATCATTGCTACGGTTAAAGAGCTCCATTTACTTGTTATTGCAAGCAAATTTCACATATTGTAAGCTGTACAGTAGTACTGTCAGCATCTTTGATATTATTGCACTTTTCACTGTTTGTATCTGCCCACTGAAGAAGTGGAAGAGGCTGGCTTGCCGCCTAGTTTCTTAATTTGCTTTGTAAATTCAAGTCTCCGCCATATGGTCGCCTCTTGTCCATCATGGACTGAGTAGCACATGCTTGGTGTTGAGCTACTTTCCAATATTGCAATAGATAGGGACCCTCTGACCGAATGCTCGTCGTTCGCCGGCGCATCTCGTGGTTAGAGTTTCTTTCCAGCATTTACTTTTGAGACCCTCTGACCAATGCTCACACCTTGCCCATATCGGGATCCTGGTGTACATTCAGGTTAGAGTTACTTTCAGCATCGTTTCGGTTTTCTGACTAACCTTAACGGGTGCTTGACTCATTGTAATTTGCCTTGAAAAAATTGAAAAAAAATTGGTCCGGTATATTTCATATAGCCACACTAGAAGATTTTTGGGCTAATTGTGCAGATGAGTTCGAGGTGCGGAGACGTAGTTATAGCAGGCTAACTCTCCATTAGATGAAGGATTGCTTAAATGAAGATATAGAAGGGCTATCAGATGATGATGAAGATGTGCTTCTCCCGATGTACACTCAGAAACGAATTGAAAATCAGCCCTTACCACAAGTTAACTGGGCAAACAAGGAATCTCTTTCAGTTGAAGACAGAACAAGACAAGTCCTCGAGCATAGTAAGGCTTTCTTGGTCCTTAAAAGGAAAAACTCCATTCCAATAGCAGAGCCGCCGAGGATAATTCCCTCTTCCTCCAGAGCACAGTCAAAAGGGAAGGGTAAAAGTCAGTCTCAAGAAGGTGTCAAATGTAGTAGACCGAATAAAAATGTAAAAAGAAGGTTGGATTTCTCAGGCATAGTCATACAGGAGCAGCCTATAGCTGATTCAGAAGTTCCTCCTGACGAGCCCATACCTCAGAATGAAGCAGAGGAGCCACCTACAACACGTTTCTGTACCTTTGACAAGTTCTTCACCAATTCACATTGATCTTGATATCGAAGATGATGAGGAGATTACAGTTGCACCTCCTGAGGAAGTTAGTAAAGATACTACTATGTCTTGGCTTGAGAACTCCTTAGGAAGGGTTAGGAGAAGGCCTTCATATCAAGTGAGTGTTGATGATCTTGATAACATCTATCAGGAACCTCCTAAGAAGAAGGCAAAGAAGCAAGTTCACTTTGATAGGAATCCTGATAACGAGATAGTCATGGAGACTGCAATGCCCCCAGAAGACAAGAATAGGGATGAGGTGAACATGGATGACTTCGTCATGGTTAAGGCCAATCTCGGTAGAAATACTAGACATGCAGATTTGAGTCTCTTCAGAGTTGCATCCGAAAATCTTCAGGAAAGAGTACTCACGGATGGAGAGGACAAGGCAGCCCTCAAGGTTGAAAATCAGCAGCTCAGGCTTTTCATTTCTAACCTTGTCCATAGTTCTTCACAAGTAACCCAGTTGCTGCCCCAGATTCTAGAGACACCAGCTGATCATCAGCAGTTAAGACAGTTGGTCATATGTGGAAAAGAGACTCAGGAGTGGATCGAGAGTTTCGTTGTCAGAGGAAGGGAGATTTTGGCACGGATGTTCCAGTTAAGGGAAGACGCTAATAAGCTACGTCAAGGTATCCAAGGATTTGAACAAACACTGGCTGAAGTAAAACCAAGACATGAGATCATCATTGCTGATTTAGACACGGCTTACGGTTCAGCAGTTTCAAGAGAACACAAAAAACAAATCCTTGCCTGGAGAGAGTGTCATGTTTTCAAAGTTAAAACTTATGAAAGAATATCTGAAGAATTCATCACCTACAGACAAAGGGTGATTGAAGTTCTCCTTTTCATTGGTGAGTTTATCATAGAGATCCCTTCTCAATACAGTCTTGAAGATGGTTCCCACGTCGGGCATGAGGAAGTACAAACTCAGTTCCAAAGTGTTGTTCGTGGTTGCAATCCAGTTGGCAGAAGGCTAGGCCATATTTCAGTGATGTCAGCAAAGTTCGAGAAAGCGGCCAGTGATGTTGAGGATTTCCTGAGATCTATTGCAGATGCTGAAGATATTCTTGAAAAGCGGTGTTTTGCTATTGAGGGCATAGATGCACCGAACCGGGACACAGTTTTTAATTTCCTAGCGGATGTGATCGAGCTTTAAAGCAGCTTTCTTCTAGAAGCTTTCTTTCCCGCTTTCTTTCTATTCTTGGAATGATTCTTATCCATTCTTTGACGATAGAAAGAAGATAAGATGTAATAGTTGGCGTTTCCCGCTTTTTCTGCTTTCTAGGGTTTTAGATGTTATCTTCTTTCTATATTTAGTAATAAAGCTTGCTTGCTGAGCAAGCCCTAGATTGTGAAAGCAAGGGGATTTTAGGGTTCCCTACTCCTCTGCTTGTCTATATATAAGAGCCTTTGCTCATTAGTTTCAATAACGGTGCTAGTGAGAACAAAACGCTGAACCTATTGTGCCTTCTATTTGTTACTCAAGTATTGTTCAAATTGTGTTGTGATAAGCAAGTTGTTGAGCCTCTTTAGCCAACAAGGAGTTAGTGTAATTGCTGTTTTCTATTGTGTGAAGAGCAAGATTGCAAGCCTCTTTAGCTGCAACCTCTTGTTCCAGGCATGTTAGAAGGGAGTTTTGTTCCAGAGATTTGAGTAATAAAATCATGAGCCTCCTTTGCCTTGATCCAAAATCTCAGATTTCCGTTATTTATGTTTTGCTTTTATGATCTTGATTTCAGCTTGTAGTGAAGTGTGTAGGTGTTTGTTGAGAGAAAGATTATTGAAGTACTTTGTCAGAAAATCTACCTTGTTAATTTCTAGCTTCTCTTGCTCTGCTATTACTTGAGAGGTTAGGAACGTCTTTAGTTTAAGTTAGTCGTAGTTGAACTTCTTATATCAGAAAATCTCAGCTGCGGTGTTTGTGTTTAATAAACCTTGTGCTCTAAGCTGATCAAAAAGATAGGCAACTTAGTTTTTAGTTTACTTTCTTACAACACCATCAGCAAGAGGGAGCTTCCCCTCCTAATTTGAAGAGCAGTTTATCTGTGCATAGCTGTCCGTTTTCAAATCCACATTCCAGAGGTGCGAATTTAAACGCCAACACTCATCAAACTCTCAAAGTGGGCGCATTTTGCTATGTGTGAGGGATGGAAGTTATACTCAAAAAAAATTCATACTTGGCTTGCCTTGAGGGCGCATTTGACTAGGTGTGGAGGATAAACATTTTTGACTTTCCTTTTGACTTTCTCTAGCTTCCCAAGCATGGGCGCATTTTGCCATAGGAGGAGGATAAGCATTTCATACTTAGAAAAAAAATTTGCATGCCACTACCTTGAGCTGGGCGCATTTTGGGGTAGCTACAGGATAAAGCTCATGCCTTAGCCATTTTTCCTGACTTCTTCAATCATGGGCGCATTTCTTGCCTTGAGGAGGTTAAAGCATCTTACTTAAAAACTTTTTTGGCATTTTGCTTGCATGTGAGGGCGCATTTGGGGGTGAGATGAGGATGAAACACTTAGAAATTTTTTTTATGCTTGGCTTGAGAGGAGGGCGCATTTGGCCATAGGAGGTGGATATTTCATACTCAGAAAATTTCTAACTTTCACCAGCTCTTCCTTGGGCGCATTTTAGCTAGGCAGGAGGATTTTCTCAGACTTAGTTATTTTTTTGACTCTAGTTGAAGATGGGCGTATTTTAATGTTGATGCAGGATGAAGTCTCAGACTTAGCCATTTTTTTCTTGTCTTTGCCAGCCTCTTTGTGCCTTACTATAAATAGTAAGTCCCTTGATTTTCAGACTCTTGAAGCTCAAATCGTTTTGAAATTTTAAACATAGGAGACTCACGACTTCATCAACCCGTTGACACTGCTATTCTGAGTTGGCCCGCTAAAAATAGCATATTTCTGAAGGTAGTTTGCTATTTATAGTAACTGCTTGCTTCTGATACCTCCATAACTCCGTTTGATTTGAAATTCGAATGATGTGCTCCTCACCACGTGACATGCCTGTTGACATCGGCACATGCTATCGATTTGCTATTTTTAGCCTGTTTCCGAAGTGACTTACTATAAATAATAAGTGTTTTGTTTGCCCTCAAATTTTACCAGCCGATAGCTTGGAAGATGCTGATCGCGGTGGTATACCTTGGTTTTTGAAAATTCTGATTTTTTACCCCTCTTTTCGGGCCCCAAAGCTGGAAACCCTAATTCATTCTGCATGTTTATCAAATGGTCTCCGTTTGTTCTCGTTTTTGCTGCATTGCAATCAGCTCGTGATTCTAGAGTGTTGGGAAGCGGCTGCCGGGATGCACCTGCTAAAAATAGTAAGTTCCTAAATGAGTGACCATCTCCGTTTGCATGTCACATCATCGCGAAGCCTTCAAAAAACCCACAAGGAATCATCAGACATGCAAAGAAAACTCTAACATGCAAACCCTAAAAATAGCCTCTGAAGGCTGAACACTGAAAGTCACCATCTCGCTTTGCATGTTACACCATCACGCAGGTCTCAGAAAACCCAGAAGGAATCCTCAGACATGCACTGAACAACTCAGTATATAGGCCCCGAAATTTGCTCTGGAAGCTGAACTGCTAAAAATAGCAAGTTGGCAGTTTTAGCTCAAATTTTGCCAGTGAGTAGCCCGATGTGCTCTGAATGCAATGTGACTGTTAAAACTTCAAGAATGTTGAAGGAACGCCTGGAACTGCACACTTACTAAAAATAGTAAGTAGTCAAAATCTGATGAAACTTAGCTGGAAACCTACTGGAAGCGTGCTGACAACAACATTAGTCTCTGTTTTCAATTTATTTACTTCATTTGATTTTGGATTGACCAGAAAAGTACAAACCCTAATTTTACTGACTTGGCCAAATTCACATTTAAATTCAATGGTGGACACATCCCCCGAAAGGCAGACAACAGAAAAGAGAGACAACGGGAAAACAACAAAATCAAGCCAAAAGTTCGGAACGAAGCAAAAATTAGGGGGTCCCCATTTGCAATGGGGCGATGTGTGAAAAAGGTCACAACAATAGGATAACAATATAATATAACATAATTTCTTATGCATAATAATCTATTCCAAAAAGTATCTAAACACACACTGTAATGTCCCCATTTTAGCCATACACTCTTTTGTGTCTGATAGCCTATTTTCGGAAGCCCGTAGGCTAGTCAGAAGCTGAAATTAGGGTTTCCTATTTTCTAGGAGGATGTTTTAGCAGTTTTGGAGGCTTGCATGTTGGAGTTTTACAGTTTGGATTCTGGATTCCTTCTGAGTTTTCAAAGAGCTTCGCAATGGTGTGACATGCAACTAAAACAGAGGACTTTTCTAGACTTACTATTTTTAGTAAGTCACGATGGCTACCTAGTTTGTGCTCAAAATGAGTTTGGAACTTACTTATTTTAGCAGTATGCTATTTTTAGTAAGTGCTATTTTTGGTAGTGCTATTTTTGGCAGTGCTATTTTTGGCAGTGCTATTTTTAGCAGTATTTCAACAGTTCAATCAGTGGCTATTTCTAGCAGGGCAGTCTGAGTAGTTTGGTCTCCAACAATCTTGGAGCCTAATTTGGTAGATTTGGTGACTTAAGTGATTTTATATTCTGATGAAAAATATTTCCTATGCTAAAATGGACAACTTTATAGGGGAAATAATTAAGTTGCAAATAATGTTTTAATTAAGTGAAATATTATTAAGGCATGGTGGATGCCTTAGTGGAGAAATAAGGGAACTTTATTAATGTATTTCACTTTAATATTGTGTACACCTAACTTAGAGGATTATTTGTATTTTTGATAAAGTATATTGTCTTCATGATGTGGACGACTTGGAGAGATGAGAAATGAAATGCAAATTACAGATTATTGAAGTCAAATGTGGATTTCATTTTGGACGCCCTAACTGGAGGGAAAAGTGGATTTGAATTGAGGAGAAAAGTTATAAATAATAGCCTTGCCTTCATTTGGAGTTAGTTATTCCATCTTGACTTGGTCGCCATCATCCTAGGTTTCATTTGCAACCTATTTCATGTCATTTTGAGGTTTTTTGATGGAGTTAGGAGCTTTTTAGAGTGTTTCAAGCTTGCTGGTCTATGTTTCCAGTTTGCTGGTTTTAATATCCGATTGTAGTAGTTGGAGTTTTGGGCTTGTTTTTCATAGTTGTGAGCTTGAGAAGTTTGGTGGAGCACATGATAATACTTTGGAGTGGTCTGGACAGCAATAACACTTGGCTTCTTGCAGATTATACTTCATATTATAACGCTGAATCAGTAGTACTGATCAGCTCTTTTACATTTCTGCAAATTACTATTGTATTCCCACTTTTAGTGGAAGAGGGCAGGTCTCTCTGCCCTATTTACTTTCTTGCATAAGCATTTTTCATTCCCACCATTTGGTGGAAGAGACAGGCCTCGCCGTCTTTACTTTTTGTACTTGCATTTCTCATCTTGCTAATCGGCTGAGCCATCAAATCACTCCCGCTGAATAAGTGGTTGAGTTGCAAAGCATTGTAATTTCCAGCTTTCAGTTACTTGCTAACGATCCCTCGCGCCTCACTCATCATTGGGATCTCGGTGTACATTCTTGGTGTAGGGTTACATTTCAGTGCTAGTTTTGGTTTTGCTAACGCTGATGGGTGAAATTGTTGATGTAAAAATTGAAAAAATTGTAAGGGGGATATTTCACACACACACACATCAAAGGCGGTGCCAGTCCAAAGTCCCTTGCATGTGCCCATTCACAAGTATAACTAACAAGGTTAATTAGATGTTTAACTTTGCACAATAAAAGTTTATGAACTAACAGAAACCATAGCACAAGCACCTTAGTTCTAACAATGTTAGCTTCAACCAGTGCAAGAACAGCAAGAGAATATTACCTGCTATATTGTTTTTACAAACTGCTTCAAATTCCACCAGATATACCAAGGAATATCAAAATCGTCATTTTTGTTTAAGTTCTGACCGAATTTTTTATTTTAAAAAACGTTGTATATCTAAGATTCAATGAGATTGAACATTAATTTATAGTTTAAAAAACTCGAGAATCCAGAGTTTGCCAACAAACTAATTTCACTGCAACACATGTTCAAGCACAATATTTCTCAATACTTGATTACAACTCCTAGATCAGAAGACCGATGAGAAGTAGTATACCAAGACATTCCAGGATGTAAATTCTTCTACTGTGCATCATATGAATATATGGGGAAAAAATCATCATGTGCAGAGAATACAAAAAACGAGACAGTTACAATAAATGGACAATTACCTCTACATGGGAATGTAATGACACACCGCATATAATTTCAACATCCAACACTCATAAACAGTTATTCCAAAACAGTCATGCCTTCTAACTCTCTGATTGTAATAAGGACATGATCAATCAACAATTCTTTTGATTAATGGTTATTCAGTTTCCTTTGGAAGTAACAGTAAGAACTTTGACACCATAACATGTAAATTTCATCATTAGGTTTAGCAATTTCATTCAATTAATTTTATTGCTCTGACCCCAACTGAATTTTCATTCTTATCAAAACAGTAAAAGTGTTGTTTTCTATCTCTAAGAACAAAGTGAATGTTATGTATATGTGGCAGAAAGTACATAGAAGCATGTTTGAAATTTTTACCATCAAACACATAGGCTTGAATTTGTTCCTTTGGTTTGTTAAGCTTGTAAAACGCGTCACTTGCATTCTTTTCAAGAACCCGGAATTGAACAGATGCAATAATTGTTACAAATACATTATCCTGCAAAAGTAAAAAATTTGATAAAGGAAGTTTATTGCTACAACAACAACCACTGATACCCCTAGACAAAAATAC
>VDFB02299586.1:0-44320 GCA_007258455.2 Sequoia sempervirens
TCATACAGGAGCAGCCTATAGCTGATTCAGAAGTTCCTCCTGACGAGCCCATACCTCAGAATGAAGCAGAGGAGCCACCTACAACACGTTTCTGTACCTTTGACAAGTTCTTCACCAATTCACATTGATCTTGATATCGAAGATGATGAGGAGATTACAGTTGCACCTCCTGAGGAAGTTAGTAAAGATACTACTATGTCTTGGCTTGAGAACTCCTTAGGAAGGGTTAGGAGAAGGCCTTCATATCAAGTGAGTGTTGATGATCTTGATAACATCTATCAGGAACCTCCTAAGAAGAAGGCTTTGATAGGAATCCTGATAACGAGATAGTCATGGAGACTGCAATGCCCCCAGAAGACAAGAATAGGGATGAGGTGAACATGGATGACTTCGTCATGGTTAAGGCCAATCTCGGTAGAAATACTAGACATGCAGATTTGAGTCTCTTCAGAGTTGCATCCGAAAATCTTCAGGAAAGAGTACTCACGGATGGAGAGGACAAGGCAGCCCTCAAGGTTGAAAATCAGCAGCTCAGGCTTTTCATTTCTAACCTTGTCCATAGTTCTTCACAAGTAACCCAGTTGCTGCCCCAGATTCTAGAGACACCAGCTGATCATCAGCAGTTAAGACAGTTGGTCATATGTGGAAAAGAGACTCAGGAGTGGATCGAGAGTTTCGTTGTCAGAGGAAGGGAGATTTTGGCACGGATGTTCCAGTTAAGGGAAGACGCTAATAAGCTACGTCAAGGTATCCAAGGATTTGAACAAACACTGGCTGAAGTAAAACCAAGACATGAGATCATCATTGCTGATTTAGACACGGCTTACGGTTCAGCAGTTTCAAGAGAACACAAAAAACAAATCCTTGCCTGGAGAGAGTGTCATGTTTTCAAAGTTAAAACTTATGAAAGAATATCTGAAGAATTCATCACCTACAGACAAAGGGTGATTGAAGTTCTCCTTTTCATTGGTGAGTTTATCATAGAGATCCCTTCTCAATACAGTCTTGAAGATGGTTCCCACGTCGGGCATGAGGAAGTACAAACTCAGTTCCAAAGTGTTGTTCGTGGTTGCAATCCAGTTGGCAGAAGGCTAGGCCATATTTCAGTGATGTCAGCAAAGTTCGAGAAAGCGGCCAGTGATGTTGAGGATTTCCTGAGATCTATTGCAGATGCTGAAGATATTCTTGAAAAGCGGTGTTTTGCTATTGAGGGCATAGATGCACCGAACCGGGACACAGTTTTTAATTTCCTAGCGGATGTGATCGAGCTTTAAAGCAGCTTTCTTCTAGAAGCTTTCTTTCCCGCTTTCTTTCTATTCTTGGAATGATTCTTATCCATTCTTTGACGATAGAAAGAAGATAAGATGTAATAGTTGGCGTTTCCCGCTTTTTCTGCTTTCTAGGGTTTTAGATGTTATCTTCTTTCTATATTTAGTAATAAAGCTTGCTTGCTGAGCAAGCCCTAGATTGTGAAAGCAAGGGGATTTTAGGGTTCCCTACTCCTCTGCTTGTCTATATATAAGAGCCTTTGCTCATTAGTTTCAATAACGGTGCTAGTGAGAACAAAACGCTGAACCTATTGTGCCTTCTATTTGTTACTCAAGTATTGTTCAAATTGTGTTGTGATAAGCAAGTTGTTGAGCCTCTTTAGCCAACAAGGAGTTAGTGTAATTGCTGTTTTCTATTGTGTGAAGAGCAAGATTGCAAGCCTCTTTAGCTGCAACCTCTTGTTCCAGGCATGTTAGAAGGGAGTTTTGTTCCAGAGATTTGAGTAATAAAATCATGAGCCTCCTTTGCCTTGATCCAAAATCTCAGATTTCCGTTATTTATGTTTTGCTTTTATGATCTTGATTTCAGCTTGCAGTGAAGTGTGTAGGTGTTTGTTGAGAGAAAGATTATTGAAGTACTTTGTCAGAAAATCTACCTTGTTAATTTCTAGCTTCTCTTGCTCTGCTATTACTTGAGAGGTTAGGAACGTCTTTAGTTTAAGTTAGTCGTAGTTGAACTTCTTATATCAGAAAATCTCAGCTGCGGCGTTTGTGTTTAATAAACCTTGTGCTCTAAGCTGATCAAAAAGATAGGCAACTTAGTTTTTAGTTTACTTTCTTACAACACCATCAGCAAGAGGGAGCTTCCCCTCCTAATTTGAAGAGCAGTTTATCTGTGCATAGCTGTCCGTTTTCAAATCCACATTCCAGAGGTGCGAATTTAAACGCCAACACTCATCAAACTCTCAAAGTGGGCGCATTTTGCTATGTGTGAGGGATGGAAGTTATACTCAAAAAAAATTCATACTTGGCTTGCCTTGAGGGCGCATTTGACTAGGTGTGGAGGATAAACATTTTTGACTTTCCTTTTGACTTTCTCTAGCTTCCCAAGCATGGGCGCATTTTGCCATAGGAGGAGGATAAGCATTTCATACTTAGAAAAAAAATTTGCATGCCACTACCTTGAGCTGGGCGCATTTTGGGGTAGCTACAGGATAAAGCTCATGCCTTAGCCATTTTTCCTGACTTCTTCAATCATGGGCGCATTTCTTGCCTTGAGGAGGTTAAAGCATCTTACTTAAAAACTTTTTTGGCATTTTGCTTGCATGTGAGGGCGCATTTGGGGGTGAGATGAGGATGAAACACTTAGAAATTTTTTTTATGCTTGGCTTGAGAGGAGGGCGCATTTGGCCATAGGAGGTGGATATTTCATACTCAGAAAATTTCTAACTTTCACCAGCTCTTCCTTGGGCGCATTTTAGCTAGGCAGGAGGATTTTCTCAGACTTAGTTATTTTTTTGACTCTAGTTGAAGATGGGCGTATTTTAATGTTGATGCAGGATGAAGTCTCAGACTTAGCCATTTTTTTCTTGTCTTTGCCAGCCTCTTTGTGCCTTACTATAAATAGTAAGTCCCTTGATTTTCAGACTCTTGAAGCTCAAATCGTTTTGAAATTTTAAACATAGGAGACTCACGACTTCATCAACCCGTTGACACTGCTATTCTGAGTTGGCCCGCTAAAAATAGCATATTTCTGAAGGTAGTTTGCTATTTATAGTAACTGCTTGCTTCTGATACCTCCATAACTCCGTTTGATTTGAAATTCGAATGATGTGCTCCTCACCACGTGACATGCCTGTTGACATCGGCACATGCTATCGATTTGCTATTTTTAGCCTGTTTCCGAAGTGACTTACTATAAATAATAAGTGTTTTGTTTGCCCTCAAATTTTACCAGCCGATAGCTTGGAAGATGCTGATCGCGGTGGTATACCTTGGTTTTTGAAAATTCTGATTTTTTACCCCTCTTTTCGGGCCCCAAAGCTGGAAACCCTAATTCATTCTGCATGTTTATCAAATGGTCTCCGTTTGTTCTCGTTTTTGCTGCATTGCAATCAGCTCGTGATTCTAGAGTGTTGGGAAGCGGCTGCCGGGATGCACCTGCTAAAAATAGTAAGTTCCTAAATGAGTGACCATCTCCGTTTGCATGTCACATCATCGCGAAGCCTTCAAAAAACCCACAAGGAATCATCAGACATGCAAAGAAAACTCTAACATGCAAACCCTAAAAATAGCCTCTGAAGGCTGAACACTGAAAGTCACCATCTCGCTTTGCATGTTACACCATCACGCAGGTCTCAGAAAACCCAGAAGGAATCCTCAGACATGCACTGAACAACTCAGTATATAGGCCCCGAAATTTGCTCTGGAAGCTGAACTGCTAAAAATAGCAAGTTGGCAGTTTTAGCTCAAATTTTGCCAGTGAGTAGCCCGATGTGCTCTGAATGCAATGTGACTGTTAAAACTTCAAGAATGTTGAAGGAACGCCTGGAACTGCACACTTACTAAAAATAGTAAGTAGTCAAAATCTGATGAAACTTAGCTGGAAACCTACTGGAAGCGTGCTGACAACAACATTAGTCTCTGTTTTCAATTTATTTACTTCATTTGATTTTGGATTGACCAGAAAAGTACAAACCCTAATTTTACTGACTTGGCCAAATTCACATTTAAATTCAATGGTGGACACATCCCCCGAAAGGCAGACAACAGAAAAGAGAGACAACGGGAAAACAACAAAATCAAGCCAAAAGTTCGGAACGAAGCAAAAATTAGGGGGTCCCCATTTGCAATGGGGCGATGTGTGA
The DNA here is from genome assembly GCA_007258455.2 of Sequoia sempervirens. NCBI lineage: Eukaryota > Viridiplantae > Streptophyta > Pinopsida > Cupressales > Cupressaceae > Sequoia > Sequoia sempervirens. The sequence goes on from VDFB02299586.1 coordinate 4,136, forward strand.
AAAAGGTCACAACAATAGGATAACAATATAATATAACATAATTTCTTATGCATAATAATCTATTCCAAAAAGTATCTAAACACACACTGTAATGTCCCCATTTTAGCCATACACTCTTTTGTGTCTGATAGCCTATTTTCGGAAGCCCGTAGGCTAGTCAGAAGCTGAAATTAGGGTTTCCTATTTTCTAGGAGGATGTTTTAGCAGTTTTGGAGGCTTGCATGTTGGAGTTTTACAGTTTGGATTCTGGATTCCTTCTGAGTTTTCAAAGAGCTTCGCAATGGTGTGACATGCAACTAAAACAGAGGACTTTTCTAGACTTACTATTTTTAGTAAGTCACGATGGCTACCTAGTTTGTGCTCAAAATGAGTTTGGAACTTACTTATTTTAGCAGTATGCTATTTTTAGTAAGTGCTATTTTTGGTAGTGCTATTTTTGGCAGTGCTATTTTTGGCAGTGCTATTTTTAGCAGTATTTCAACAGTTCAATCAGTGGCTATTTCTAGCAGGGCAGTCTGAGTAGTTTGGTCTCCAACAATCTTGGAGCCTAATTTGGTAGATTTGGTGACTTAAGTGATTTTATATTCTGATGAAAAATATTTCCTATGCTAAAATGGACAACTTTATAGGGGAAATAATTAAGTTGCAAATAATGTTTTAATTAAGTGAAATATTATTAAGGCATGGTGGATGCCTTAGTGGAGAAATAAGGGAACTTTATTAATGTATTTCACTTTAATATTGTGTACACCTAACTTAGAGGATTATTTGTATTTTTGATAAAGTATATTGTCTTCATGATGTGGACGACTTGGAGAGATGAGAAATGAAATGCAAATTACAGATTATTGAAGTCAAATGTGGATTTCATTTTGGACGCCCTAACTGGAGGGAAAAGTGGATTTGAATTGAGGAGAAAAGTTATAAATAATAGCCTTGCCTTCATTTGGAGTTAGTTATTCCATCTTGACTTGGTCGCCATCATCCTAGGTTTCATTTGCAACCTATTTCATGTCATTTTGAGGTTTTTTGATGGAGTTAGGAGCTTTTTAGAGTGTTTCAAGCTTGCTGGTCTATGTTTCCAGTTTGCTGGTTTTAATATCCGATTGTAGTAGTTGGAGTTTTGGGCTTGTTTTTCATAGTTGTGAGCTTGAGAAGTTTGGTGGAGCACATGATAATACTTTGGAGTGGTCTGGACAGCAATAACACTTGGCTTCTTGCAGATTATACTTCATATTATAACGCTGAATCAGTAGTACTGATCAGCTCTTTTACATTTCTGCAAATTACTATTGTATTCCCACTTTTAGTGGAAGAGGGCAGGTCTCTCTGCCCTATTTACTTTCTTGCATAAGCATTTTTCATTCCCACCATTTGGTGGAAGAGACAGGCCTCGCCGTCTTTACTTTTTGTACTTGCATTTCTCATCTTGCTAATCGGCTGAGCCATCAAATCACTCCCGCTGAATAAGTGGTTGAGTTGCAAAGCATTGTAATTTCCAGCTTTCAGTTACTTGCTAACGATCCCTCGCGCCTCACTCATCATTGGGATCTCGGTGTACATTCTTGGTGTAGGGTTACATTTCAGTGCTAGTTTTGGTTTTGCTAACGCTGATGGGTGAAATTGTTGATGTAAAAATTGAAAAAATTGTAAGGGGGATATTTCACACACACACACATCAAAGGCGGTGCCAGTCCAAAGTCCCTTGCATGTGCCCATTCACAAGTATAACTAACAAGGTTAATTAGATGTTTAACTTTGCACAATAAAAGTTTATGAACTAACAGAAACCATAGCACAAGCACCTTAGTTCTAACAATGTTAGCTTCAACCAGTGCAAGAACAGCAAGAGAATATTACCTGCTATATTGTTTTTACAAACTGCTTCAAATTCCACCAGATATACCAAGGAATATCAAAATCGTCATTTTTGTTTAAGTTCTGACCGAATTTTTTATTTTAAAAAACGTTGTATATCTAAGATTCAATGAGATTGAACATTAATTTATAGTTTAAAAAACTCGAGAATCCAGAGTTTGCCAACAAACTAATTTCACTGCAACACATGTTCAAGCACAATATTTCTCAATACTTGATTACAACTCCTAGATCAGAAGACCGATGAGAAGTAGTATACCAAGACATTCCAGGATGTAAATTCTTCTACTGTGCATCATATGAATATATGGGGAAAAAATCATCATGTGCAGAGAATACAAAAAACGAGACAGTTACAATAAATGGACAATTACCTCTACATGGGAATGTAATGACACACCGCATATAATTTCAACATCCAACACTCATAAACAGTTATTCCAAAACAGTCATGCCTTCTAACTCTCTGATTGTAATAAGGACATGATCAATCAACAATTCTTTTGATTAATGGTTATTCAGTTTCCTTTGGAAGTAACAGTAAGAACTTTGACACCATAACATGTAAATTTCATCATTAGGTTTAGCAATTTCATTCAATTAATTTTATTGCTCTGACCCCAACTGAATTTTCATTCTTATCAAAACAGTAAAAGTGTTGTTTTCTATCTCTAAGAACAAAGTGAATGTTATGTATATGTGGCAGAAAGTACATAGAAGCGTGTTTTACCATCAAACACATAGGCTTGAATTTGTTCCTTTGGTTTGTTAAGCTTGTAAAACGCGTCACTTGCATTCTTTTCAAGAACCCGGAATTGAACAGATGCAATAATTGTTACAAATACATTATCCTGCAAAAGTAAAAAATTTGATAAAGGAGGTTTATTGCTACAACAACAACCACTGATACCCCTAGACAAAAATACTGGATTAAATCTCAGATTATGCTTATAATTCTCATTTTCTGAACTAGCCTAATTTATGCTCCATGGGAGATTTAAGTTTTACCTAGTGCTGACCTAACAGCTGGCATTTAAATTTTTAATAAATGTAATGGAATTTGTTCTCAGTTGACAATACATTAAAAGATTCTAATCAATATATCCTTGGGAAAATAAATTCTTGCATGAGATTAAAATATATACCTTAGTCTTTGTTTCACAACGCACATCCAGTTTCTGTACTCGCAAAGAAAGGACACCAGCAACTTGGCTACCAAAGCACCAAGGCACAAAATGACAACCTGGACTAAGGACATCATCAAAGCGCCCAAAATTCTCTTTTATAGCAACTTTTGACTGAGATACTTTTATGCAGCAAAATGCTTGCCCCATTGTCTCTGATCCTACAACTAAAGATCAATGTGAGGAACTTTCTTCAGCAATTGGTGCAAGGAAATACTATAAGACTGCAGCTTGAGCATATCATGGTAGCTTTAGTTCATGCCAAGGTGTTTATAAAAATAGTAAATACAGAAATCAACAATCTGAATTGGATGTTCATGAAATTTAAGAGAAATTTCAACACACACACTAATTCCTGTCATCCCTGCTACTTATGTCCTTAATAAAAAAATTAAGGAGCATATGGCTGAGAAAATGTCAAGGTTAAAAAAAATGGAATTCGTAGCAGACAAAAAACCTTGCAGAAACCACATGCACACCCAAATCTATAACTGATTTCCCTAGAAAATTCTTCAATAGTAGCGAAAAAGTAAAAACATTGCACTTTAAAATATATTCTTTGTATTGAAGGAAAAGGGGAGCTGGTGCAGAGAGCTCTGGCATGGGACAAGAAAAGTCATCCTCCATTGTTCTCCTCCTTATAGCTATCTTTCTTCCATTTCTCTCTTTGTGTTCTTGTCCTCTTGGTGTTCCTTTGTGTTGTGGTTTTGTGGGTTTTGTGTAATTAGTTGTTTGAGTCTATAAGGGGTTTATTTGATTATTTCTTTCGTTTTATATTTTTATTAATATTGGATGTCATTCCACATTTGATCTATATTTTTGGGCTTGGTAGGTATGTCTTTTTTATTCCCCAGCATGTGAAGGGCCTGCAAGGACTTTACTTGTAGGCTGGCTGCATCAGTATGCAAACAGGTTAATAATGGAGATCAATATTGAAGAAAAGAAAGAAGGTGGTAGGTTTGATGGTCAATCATTCAAGGAGGCTCTAGTTTGTGGTGAGCAGACAGTGTTTGGAGATGGTATTGTGTTTTATGTCCAAGAAGATCAAGGGTAAAGCACAGATGCAAGCAAAAGTCTTGCAAGCTAAGCAATCGTCCACTTTAACCCTGTTACCCAATCTAGAAATGCATGTGGTTTTGGAGAAAGAGGAAAATAGATTAAAATGTTTGAGCTATTTTCTTTGTTTGTCTCACGCCTGAGGCTCTTCCTGCAAGAAGTGGAGTAAAAAACTGGGATTGTATGTTTTGTTGTATGATCAAAAGGTTTTTTTTGTTTTCTTGAAGAATAATAATATGCAGAAAAGAATTGTAACAAAGGGTTTTTGGAATGTGGAAAAATTGGAAAATCCTTATTCAGGGCCTTTGCCTGAGACCCTATTACAAACCCTGAGGTTGTGATCTTAAACTCTTCCCCAATATAGGTAGAAATCTGCAATGTGCCACCCAGTTTGTATTTTTTGCTTTCACATATCTTAAAACTCCTTGGTGAAGTAATAAAAATGGAAGACACTGGGACAATGCAATATTATTGATTTCCTTAAAGCATAACATTTGTCTTCCTGACTTCATTTCAATTCTTTTGTATGGGTTTATTCAAACTTATAAAGTTATTGGCCTGGGTGGGTTGAATGCTAATTTTTTTCTGCATAACGGACAAGCATTTGAGAATGGATTACCCTTTGTTAAGTAAGAACTATAATGGTAAATCTATTTTAGACAACAATGTTATTCAGATTGTAGGTGGAAATATGGATTTCGATTGTGAACAAAAATGCTGTAAAGAAGCTGAAGTTATACCACCTCAGATTGTTGAAGAGAGTCAAAAGGATTACATTGTTATTCAGGCCATTATTGTCAAGCAAACTAGCTCTGATAAATCTCCCATTGATTTAAACCTTCCCTCTCAGGCTGTTGAGCTGAATGACTATAATAAAAGAGTTTTGGAATGTCTGGAAGCTCCTGACCCTCTTGTAAATTCCTGTGGAAGTTAGACTTCTCTCTGAGCAGTAGGAAAGGTTTTGGTCTGAGAAGTGTGGATCCTATATCCAAAGGTAATAAGAATTCTGCTAAAGGCAGGAAACTTTTACTCATTATGTTGTGTTAAATGGGAATAGTAGGGGTACTATGTTAATTGATGAAGTTAAGTCTGGTTCTTCTATTGGTGCATTGAAGATCAATGCTCTCCCCGCTTTAGTTTGAAAAATAAGTAGGGGGGAATACAATCCCCTCCCCAACCAATAAGTTTCTCTGTATTTCCCTTTATCCTACTTTGATGAAAATCTTAAGCTGGAATGTTAGATGCCTTGAGGCTCATAATATAAAATATCTGGTTAAATCCCTATGTAAATCCAGGGTAAATCTGGACTATGTTCTCTTGCAAGTAGTTAATCTGTTGGGTATTGTTTAGAACGTACCTGTAAGGTTATCTGGCCCAATGCAATTGCTTTTCTTCATAGCATGTTAAAGGGAAGGATGGGTGGGACTTCATTCTTTTGAACCCCCTATTAGGCCCCAATGTGGTTAGTCATGGCATGTCTCCTTGTAATAGGGTGATGTGGGTTGAGCTCAATGTAGCTAAGAAAATCGTTGGTATTTGTTCAATTTATGCATCTAATGACTACAAAGAAAGAACTAATTTGTCTAACAAGTTAGCCAATAATTTAAAGGATACTTGTTAGAACATAATGTTATTAGGGGTCATACCGTTACAACATTTATATAATGTTCTAATATAAGGTTATTAAACCTTATATATTATATGCTTTATTAAGCATATTCCATTTGAAATAATTATAGTCTAATAACTATTACATTATTAATTATTTATGAATGGTTATTTTGATAGGTGTGACTAATACCACTTAAGGTATTATGCCACCCTTTCTCCTATATTTAAGGAGGTTCCCTCTCATTTAAAAGATGAAGAATCTGGATATTTTATAGTGAATTATATCACTATGCACATGAGGTATTATTTGCCATGTGGAAGTATGTAGAGGAGTTTCCCCAAGTTCAATCTATATTATAATAGACCCATTTTGTAAGTTTTTTAATAAAATGATGCTTTATGGGGTTTTCTACCTGAAAAGGTTTTCCCATGTATATCTTGTGTAATGTGTAAAATCTATGCTTGTATATTTCTTATTTTATTTATTTTATATTTTGTTTATAATGATTAGTATCCTAAGATCCTATATTCTAACAATACTCCATGGGTTTGTGATGGTGACTTCAATATGGTTGAATCTAGTGCAGACAAAGCAAGAGTTGTAAATTTGAATGTAAAGGGAATGAAAAAAAAGATTGGGCTAAATTTAAGAGAAAATGAAACCTTGTTGACCCCTTGCTAGATTTTAATCAAGGTGGAATGGGGATTTGATTCACCATGTCTAATTTTCAAAAACGTGATAAGAGGGTGTTTTCTAGGCTCAACGAGTTCGTTCTGACAGCTCCTTCTTTGGTGCCCCTCCTATTCATGGTAACAATGTGTAATGAGTTATTCTTGCTATCCTCTTAGACCATCACCCCATTAAGTTCGAGTTCTTCCTGCTTTCCAATCCTCTTGCCCCATCTTGTGCATGTAAAGGCCTTTATAAGCTAAATATCTCTCATTTGAAAGATCTTTCCATCTATAATACCTTGTTCAATATGTGAGTATTGAATTTTTGGTTTTTGAACTGTCTAATGTTAGTAGAAGGAACAAAGCTATGAATTTCGCTATCAAGTTTATGAGGATTTTTGGGAAAGTAAGGCTAAAGAGAGAGTTGTTATGCTTAGAAGGATGCAAGAAAATTTTATTAGAGCGGAAAGTGACCTTCAAGCCAATTCCTTTGATGTGATCTTTGTTGTACCTAAAATTAAAATTTTGCTTCATTAAGGTATTTTGTAAAAATGGTTAAAATCTTGTAAAAAAAATGGTTGTCAAAAGTCAAAAGGTCAAAATTTCTAAAAATAGAGATTTTCTATTTTTACAAATTTCTGAAAAATAAACAGACCATGGGGTTTTTCTGGGTTTATTGTCAAAAGGATGCTCGCAAAATTTTTCTAAAAATAGAAATTTGCATGTTCGACCCTATTTTTTAGGGATTTATGCACGTTGGTGAAGAGCTCAAATTTTTCAAAATCTGACAATCTGGGTCTCTTCAAAACGAAATTATCTACAAAACCCAAACTTCAATTTTTTTGCCCTATTTTTTAGGAAAATGTCTAAAAATGGAATTGTTGATGTGATTTTTGTGACCTCACCAATCAGCCGAAGAACAAAGTTGTCCGAAGGCTACTCCGTTCTCTCTTGATCAAAGTATCCCGTGTGCTAAGATTGCGAGATAGATCACACGTTCAACTCCAAGGTTCCGAAATACTTGGAATACCCTCAGTTGGTTTGATGTGTGTTGCTGTGTTCTTACGAGGGGACTTACACAATTGTTCAAGCTTCTCGCAGCTAACAGTAGGTGGATGATTTGAAGGGGATTTTGTGCATGTGATTTGGCAATAAGTTCGTTTTCCTAAAGCTAATCAGAAATGCGCGGAAAGTAAATGAGTATAAGGCCTAAGAAACTTATATTCTATCCTAAATGCAAGATATGTGGAGCTTGATTTCAATAGACTTCAACCGAATTTCACCTAGCCTCACGTCGGACAGCTTCAGTAAAATTGGTGCAATCTTCAAAGGGATAGCAAAGATGTTCAGATTATAATTTAGCATACATACACCATCAGAACAACGCATATAAGTATACAAATCACAATCGAAGTTAAACTCAAGATAATCTCCAGTAGACCACGCAAGGCGAACTTATCATCAACAAGCTGCTAGTGGTATGGAATGAAATGAAGCTACCTCAATAAAGCACCACACATCCAAAGTAAACTACTTGCATGAAATGGAAATTACGCTACTTTATGCTATTTGGATTTGAAAGGATGAAGAGACCTTGCTAGCTATCCATGACAAAGATGAATTCCACCATCAATGAAAACATCTATTATCATGAAAGTTTTACACAACAATCTCCACAAAAGTTTTCGAAGGGAAAACTTTCTTTCTTCTCCACACTACGCTATACTATCAAACAAAATGCCTCTACTCTGATCTCCAAATCTAATGCTAGTGTCTAATCTCTAATTCTAATGTGTTACAAATGAGGGGGACTCCCCCTTTTATAGGTAGCCCAGTCCAATGGACGGCTAAGATTACAATCAAAAGAGTGGCTAAGATTAAGCCACCTCAGCCTTAACCCTAAAAACTGCCAGAATGGGGAGTGGTGCAATAAATGAGCAAAGATTCCCACTCACTCCCAAAATAGTAAAGGCAATTAATGCCCACAATCAGTCTTCTAGAAGATCCTTGTCCAGCAGTGCATTCCCGTTCTCCTTCTCTCTGGCTGCAAACTCAATGAACCTGCCAAGTACAGCCTCAACTTCCTGAACTGAAATGGGTGGAACACAATCTAGCTGGAACTCTAGCACCGTGACTGATGTCTCATGCCGTGCACAAGATTTTCTCCAAGCAGCTAAGGAATCCTGCGTGCTCTGAATCAAACTGGAGAAAGTGGAGGTGTTCTCAAAGTCATCCTGTGTGAAGGTCTTCACCTCTGAAAAGAAAGGCACCAGCCTACCCCTCAAATTATCAATATTAACTTCATCCGGATTCAACCGCCTAGCAAATATGGCCTCAAAAGTGTTTTGAACTCCATCAATGATATTGGCCATAGCCTTCCGTATCCTGGCTGAATCCGCCTGTGCTGCGTCGAAGAAACCACGTCCCGTGATCGCTGAAGAATACCATCTAGAAAAATCATACCTGTCATTCTCTGAATGACCCTCCATCAATCAGCAATTGCAAAGGAACATGCCTCAATGCCTCAAGACGCTGAATAACTTTGCTCTGATAAACAGAAGCATCTCCCCAAGCATGATCAACTGCCTCCATTCGTGCCAAAATACTAGAAGCCTGCTGAAAAGCAAAAGCAAGGTCCTCCATAAACTTTTTTGTCTCAACACGAACTCCTGTGACCCACTTGTCTGCCTCCTGTGCCATCCTTCCTAACTCCAACAAGCCACTGATTGACTCTCTGGGTATCTCAGGTGGAAGCTCTATCACTGGAATTTCCTGCCCACGAGGACGAGACAACTGCTGCACATATCCAATCAAAGCCTTATGCTCTCTTTTCAATTTCTTATACTTTCCTTCCTTTTTGAATAACCTGTCCTTGAGGGCGAGGTAGGAGTTATCACACTCCTCTACAATTTGTGCACCTGTGGGGCGTCCTAAGTCCAAAGTTGTGACCACGTAATTCTCAGGTACTGCTTCATTTCGGTCACAATCAACTTGAGGCACGGCTACGTGAAGAGTGCGAGAGCCGTCCTCTTCAGTGGAGATCTTCAAAAACTTTTGTGCCCTCTTCTTCTGTGGAGGCGCGCTGATCCTGTTCAAGAATTCTTCCATCTCAACTGCTAGGGTCAATCTCCTCGCTGGGGCTCCTTCTCATCCTATCCCTGAGCCAATCAAGTACTGTATACTGTATATCAAATGGTTGTTGTTCTTGTGCCTCTACTTCTCGAACTTGTTCAACCTCTACATCATTCTGGCAAGGTTCATCATCCTCAAGTGGCTGAGTGTCTCCTGAAACTATATCACCATCATCATCCTCCAAAGCCGCCTCTAACTCTTGCTGAAACTGAGGGTCAGTAATAGTCCCCTCATCAGTCTGCTGATCAACTCTACTAGGTGCGTTGACGCTCTGGCCAACTGACTCTCTCCGTGGAGGCTGATTATTCTCCTGTACCACTTGCACCTGATTCAATGCATTTCTCTTATCAGCAAACAAAGAAACCTCCTGTATACTTGGAGAACGTGTCTCCAATGGTGCAGGCGATTCAACTCGTGGAGGCTCTGGCTGAATAGGCTCCCGCCGAACTGGCTCTTTCCTTTGGGATTCTGGACCTCGTGTGATCTATTTCTTTCTGCCAGTGGTGGGTGTCCTGTGATCTCCCATCAAATTGTAAGTCAAAGCAATTGACCTACTCTTCAACCTGTTCACCCGTCTGTCAACCCATGCTCTAGTAAATGTCAGGACCGGAATAGAAAGTGTGTCCAAGTCAGCAACCTCTGGTTCTGACCAATCCGGGGGTGGAAGCGGAGTATCTCTTACTGCTGCATAATCTGGATGGACAACGTCCATATCCTCATTCACCTAGTCTGGAACCGGAACAACTTCACACTCCCTAATCATGGTGATTGGCAACCGAGAGAACATTCTTTTCCTGACTTCAATCTCATCTGATGCATCAGCCCAATAATCCTCAATATTTGCCTTGTGCTTAAACTCTTCTGACAGTACCCATTTGATGTTATTATGCGGATCATAGTGCTGTCGGCTGGTGTGATAGGAAAAGTGATAAAATTGAAGCTCACTCTCGGCCTCTCTAGCTGCCTGAAATGTAGGACACACTTCATCTGAGTTGCCCATGACAATTGGGAAGTCAATTCCTCCCTTCTTTTTCTTCTGAATCTTATCGTAGGCAAGCAATTCCCTAGATATCTCTAACATCAAAATTCTATCGGTTGGGTACTTAGGCAGCCTATATGGATATGATGAAAATCCTTGCAGCCTTATGTAAGAAAACTTCATAAACTGAATAAACCAGCACCCATACCTTTCAATCAATTCCTGGGCCCCTCTCGAGATTCTGTGATGCAACCGCTCCTAAAGCAATCTCGTGATGTGCATGGTGAAGGCGTCGTTGACACGCTTGTAATGAGTGGTACTTGCCAGGTGCAACTGCGGACAAGCCTCATGTATCTTAAACTGGTGAGAGCCACAACCAATAGGTTCCTTGTAAGAAATTCCTCTATACCTCGTCATACGAGCCAGCATGTAGATGATGTAAGAGCTCATATAAAATGTCTTCATTCTTCTCAGGCTCAGGAGCTGCTCATGCAAATTGTCACTTATCATTGCAGCCCAGTTGACGTAGTCCTTTCCTTCCAATACGAGGTTGATGTAATAAAACATCCATGGCTCAAAAATGAAAGACTGTGGGCAACCACCAACTCTGCTCAGCATCATGATGAGGTCACAGTATTCCTGCTTCAAGTCCTCCGCTATGATTTGCTTCGGCAGCTTCGTACGAGAAGGCTTGGGATTGCTCATCCAGTAAGTATTGATCGTCTCCGTGCATCTCTTGAATGCAGAAGCATACATCCGCTCAGCTCGCTCTCTGGATTTGTAAACCATGTTCCTATGTACCGGGATCCCGAAAGCTTCACCAATGGCAGCAGGAGTGAGGTTGGCGAGCACTTGGCCATCTGGTGACATGATCGACCTGTGATCCTTCTCATAGCAGTTGGCACACTCCATTATCAGCTCCGAACACTGAATGGCTGGTGGGAAACCAGCAGCTGCATATAATCCTCTTCGAACAATGTTATGCGAAGTGGTCGAAGGTCGATGACTTCCAATCCCCAGCATTCTGTTCTTGAAAGTTTCTAGGTTGACGGAGCCCAAGTTGGTATCCGTCAGCTTGCCCAACTTTGAAATGAATTTTGACTCTGGCATAAATGTCTTGCTCAGCTTCTTGATCACAGCCTGTCTGGATGCACCATTGTTATCTTTGCCAGTCGCCCTTGCCTCAGCCATCTGCAGAATAATAAACATTCATCAGCAATCTAACTCAGAAAAAGAAATAAAATACCTTGCAGGGCTGCCAGTCGACTTTTTAAAATTTGAGAAGTTGCAACATTCTATTCATCTGCAAACCTCAACTTCTCCTTCACAAGATTTCGAACTTCAATCACTTAGAAACAAATTTCCAAGCTAGCTTTAGCGACTTCACTACTTTCAGCAACTTCAATCAGCAACTTGAGTTTTGGTACTTAGCAAGTGCGCACTTCATAATGGTCTCGAGACTTCTTACTTCAAGGCGTCCTTCTTAGCTTCAGCAATAGCGAATTCAAACTTCAGCAATCCAGAACTTCCAACGCCTTTCATTCAGCAACTCTTAGACTTAGCAAAATTTCGAACTTCTTTAAGCTTCAGCAATCCAGTCTTCAGCAACTCACTGCAATGTCTAACTCAGAGCAAATCGAATTCTCCTCAGCAATGAAAAAGAAGTGAGAAACTTCTCAATCTTATAGCAAAAATCGAATTCTAGAAGGAGCTAAGTATAGGCAGTGCATTAAATTCCCACTACTTCGTTTGAATTTCCCTCTGGTATTCCTAACACTTGTCCGAGAATCTCAACCTTCTAGAAGTTCAACTTTGACTGGCATCTTTGAATTTACTTTCGAAAAATTTAATTTAAATTCATCTTTTTAATTCAGCAGCCGAAGCTCTGTTACTTGAATTCGAATTTACTTCCCTTCAACTCTGGAAAACTCATCATCGAAGAATTCAATCAAAATCATCTAGGCAATTCACTTCAAATTCGTTGTCCGGAGAAATTCATCTTGAAAACACATTTTATTCACTTTGCCTTAGAGAATTTTAAATTTTCCTTAGGAAAATTTCACAATTTGAGCACTGATTATATCCTTCACCCAAAAAGTGTTGGCGAAGTGCCGAAGACATAGAAATCCATCTATTATCACAAATGTCCAGTACCCAGAAGAGAATTTTCTCCAGAACGCTTTGAATCCATGGGTACCCAACGAACGGGTTCATTTAAATTTTTTAAATTTTGAACCTTAGAAAATATTATTCCATCAATTTAAATCCGTTCTTCATCTCCGTGAACATCCTGTTGCTCTGACTTGAGAAATTCGAATTCATCCTATATTGTCATCATCTTCTGACTTCATCTCTGAAAAATTTGCTCGCGCTTTAAGAAGAAAATTTATCACCTTGAGCTCTAGGCGCATTTTCTAAGGAGAAAATACTTTTCCTTAGAAAAATTTTAAATCATCTGAAAAATTTGCCTTGGGAAAATTCTAACTTCATTCATCTTCCTGTGGTGAGAAAATTCACCAGCTTCTCTTAGAAAATATTTCTTGAAAACACATCACACTCAACACGTTTTATTTCATTCATCATCTTGTACTTAGGCGCACATCACAATTCATGAGGAAAAAAATCTTCAACACTTAGCACTCTCAACGCTTCTTATTTTGTTTTCACTTCATCACCCTTGCATATTAAATTTCTCCTCTTTGTGTCTTGGGCGCACATTACCCTTGCTAGAAGACTTCACTTCCAACGCCTAGGCAACATTAATTTTCACCACCTTGCAATATTTCCTAACACTTTATAACACATATCACCTTGGGCGCATATAGGACTTGAAGAGAGAGAACAACCACGCCTAGCATTTACCTTGCTTTGACCACGCCTTGGAGTATTTTACTCACCTTTTACCTTGTTCACCACCCTTCATTCACTTTTACAACTTCAACTTGGGCGCATTTTGGCTTGCATGGAGGATGACTCTTCAACTTCTCCGTTTTCGTCTTCACATGCCCTCTTTTGGGCACATTTCCATGTAGGTGAGGGATGAAAATCTTTGACTTGTTGACTTGTTTTTATTTTGGGCGCATTTAGATGGGTGAGGAGGACGAATTCCTTTTACTCCTTTGACTTCCTTCCTTCTTGGGCGCATTTGAGCATATGTGGTGGATGAAACTTCCCACGCCTAGCCTATGACCCTTCGCCTTCTTTGTTTTTGTCTTCACATGCCTTGTTTTGGGCGCATTTTGCCATGGGAGAAGAATGAAACTTCTTGACTACTTTGACTCACTTGCAATTTGGGCGCATTTTCACCTTTGTGCAGGATGGGCGCATTTGGAGGGTGGCGGAGGACGAGTTCAACACTTAGAAAAAATTTCTTGCTATCAACTTCCCTTGGGCACATTTTGGCCTAGCTACAAGATGAAAATTGTTGACTTTCTTTGACTTTCCAAGCATGGGCGCATTTTGGCCTAGGACGTGGACAAAGTCTCAAACTTAGAATTTTTTTATCCTTCTTCATCAACTTGGGCGCATTTTGCCATGGCTACAGGATGAAGTTCCGGACTTAGTCAATTTTCCTCGTTTTCGCCAATTTATCCATGCCCTGCTATTTATAGTAAGCCCTCTGATTTTTGCATCTCTGAAGCTCAGAATGATTTGAAATTTCAAACGTTGCGTCCTCACGACCTTGTTACCCTGTTGACACTACTATTTTTAGTCGGCCTGCTATTTTTAGCCCATTTCTGAAGGTGATTTGCTATAAATAGTAACTGCTTGCTTCTAATAGCTCCACAGCTCCGATTGACTTGAAATTTGAATGACGCGCTCCTCACCACGTGACCCGCCTGTCGACATAGGCGCATGCAACTGACTTGCTATTTTTAGCCTGTTTCCAAAATGACTTACTATAAATAGTAAGTGCTCCGTTTGACTTCAAATTTTACCAGCAGAAAGCCTAAAGGATGTGTTGATGCGGTTTTTGTGACCATACCAAACAGGCAGAACAAAATAGTTTGGGGCTACTCCGTTCTCTCTTGATCAAAGTATTCCATGCGCTAAGATTGCGAGAAAGTTCGCATGTTCAACTCCAAGGTTCCTTAAGTGCGAATAGACCCAGTTTGGTTGATGTGTATTGCTGTGTTCGTACGAGGGGACTTACACAATTGTCCAGATTTCTTGCAGTCAGCAGTTAATGTATGATTTTGAAGGGGGTTCTCATGTGTATGATTTGGCAATGTGGTTCTTTTTCCTAAAACTAATAAGAAATATACGGAAAGTAAAGGGGAAAGGGCCTAAGAAATTTATACTCTATTCTAAATGCAGGGTATATGGGGCTTTGTTTCAATAGACTTCAACCAGATTTCGCCTAGCCTCCGTCGGACAGCCTCAGCAAAATCGGTGCAATCTTCAAAGGGGATAACGAAAGGTATTCAAGTTACAGTCTAACATACGTACACTATCAGAACAACGCATATAAGTATGTAAGCCATAACCGAAGTTAAACACGAGATAATGTCCAGTTGACCACGCAAGGCAGACTTATCATCAACAAGCCGCTAGTGGTATGGAATAAAGCGAAGCTATCTCAATAAAACACCATACACCGAAGTAAGCTACTTTGCATGAACTAAGCTACTTGGATACGAAAGGAAGAAGAAACCTTGCTAGCATTTCATGACTAGACGAATTCCATCATCAATGAAAAGATCTATTATCATAAAATGTGTTACACAACAATCTCTTCAAAAGTTTTCAAAGGGAAAACTTTCTCTCTTCTCCAAATTATGCAAAAATGCTCTACAATCTAGCTCTAACTCTATCTCAATTCTAGCTCTGATCTAATCTCTGACCTCTAATTTCTAATTCTAATGCCTTACAAATGAGGGGGACTCCCCCTTTTATAGCTAGCCAAGTCCCAAAAGACGGCTAGGGTTACAATTAATAGAGTGGCCAGAATCGTGCCACCTCAGCCCTAACCCTAAAAACTGCCAGAATAGGGAGTGGTACATTAAATGAATCAAAGATTCCCACTCACTCCCAAAAATAGCAAATGCAATAAATGATCCATATTCAGTCTTCTAGAAGCTCCTCGTCCAGTAGTGTGTTCCCATTTGCCTTCTCTCTGATTGCCAACTCAACAAATCTGCTAAGTACGGCCTCAACCTCCTGAGCTGAAATCGGTGGAACACAATCCAACTGAAACTCTAACACCGTGACTGAATGCTCGTGCCTTGTACAAGATTTTCTCCAAGCAGCTAATGAGTCCTGCGTGTTCTGGATCAAAGTGGAGAATGTAGCAGTATTCTCAAAGTCATCCTGTACAAAGGTCTTAACATCTGCGAAGAAGGGAACCAGCAAACCCCTCAAATTATCAAGACTTATCTCATCTGGACTCAGCCGCCTAGCAAATATGGCCTCGAAGGTGTTTTGAACTCCATCTATAAGTTGGCCATAGCCTTATGTACCCTGGCTGAATCCGCCTGTGCTGCATCGAAGAAGCCACGCCCTGTGATAGCCGAAGAATACCACCGAGAGAAATCATATCGGTCATTCGCTTGAATGACACCTCCATCAATCAGCAACTGCAATGGCACATGCCTCAACGCCTCAAGACGCTGGATCACCTTACTCTGATAGATGGAAGCATCGCCCCAAGCATGATCCACCGCATCCATCCGTGTCAAAATAGAAGAGGCCTGCTGAAAAGCAAAAGATAGGTCCTCCATGAATTTCTCTGTCTCCGTACGAACCCCTGTGACCCATTTGTCTGCCTCCTGTGCCATCCTCCCCAACTCTACTAAGCCGCTGATCGATTCTCTAGGAATATCCGCTGGAGGCTCAATCACTGGTACATCCTGCCCTCGAGAACGAGACAACTGCTGAACATATCCAACTAACGCCTTGTGTTCTCGTTTCAACTTCTTATATTTTCCTTCTTTCTTGAATAATCTATCCTTGAGGGCAAGGAAGGAGTTATCACACTCCTCAACAACTGGGAGCACCGTGAGGGGCGCCCCAAGTCAAGAGTGGTGACCACATAGTTTTCAGAGTTGCCGTCTCTGGCCACACTCGACTCGCGGGACAAAGAACGGAAGAGTACGAGCCATCTCATCCTGGAGACTAAAAATTTTCTTGCCTTCTTTCTTCTATGGGAGGAGTAATCGATCCTGGCTCAAGAACTCTTCCATCTCAACCTGGATCAATCTCCTCACCTGCTTCATTCTATCCTTTAGCCATTCGGGCACCTCATATAGTATATCGAAGGGCTGCTGCTCCTGTGCCTCGACCTCCCTAACCTGTTCCACTTCTTCCTCATTCTGGCGAGGCTCATTGTCCTCGAGTGGCTGAGTGTCTCCTGACACTATATCATCATCATCGCCATCATTCATGGCCGCCTCTATCTCCTGCTGAAACTGAGGGTCAGTAATGGTCCCCTCATCATCCTCAGCCGATCACCCCGACAGTACATTGCACTTCCGCCAACTGACTCTCCGTGGAGGTCAATATCATTCTCAGATTCCGTACCTGATTCAATGTAACCCTCTGATCAGCAAATAAAGACACCTCCTGTATGCTTGGAGAACGGGTCTCCAAAGGTACTGCCACTGTAACTCGTGGAGGTTCTGGCTGAACTAATTCTTTCTTTCTGGACTCTGGTCCTCTTGTGATCTGTTTCTTCCTTCCTGTGGTGGGCGTCCTGTGATCTCCCATCAAGTTGTAAGTCAAGGCAATTGACCTACTTTTCAACCTGTTCACCTTCCTGTCAACCCATGCCCTGGTGAATGTCATAACCGGGATGGAAAGAGTATCCAAATCAGCAACCTCGGGCTCTGACCAATCTATAGGCGGAAGTGGAGTATCCCGAACAGCTGCATAGTCTGGATGAACAACGTCCATGTCCTCATTAACCTGGTCCGGAACCGGAACTACCTCACACTCCCTGATCAGAGTAATCGGCAACCCAGAGAACATTCTCTTTCTCACTTCAATCTCATCAATTGCATCAGCCCAGTAATCCTCAATGGTGGCCTTGTGTTTGAATTCCTCTGACAACACCCAGTTGATGTTATGGTGTGGGTCATAGTGTTGTCTACTTGTGTGATATGAGAAATGATAAAATTGAAGCTCACTTTCAGCTTCTCTAGCTGCCTGTATCGAAGGACAAACCTCATCCGAGTTGCCCATCACAATTGGAAACTCTATCCCTCCTTTCTTCTTCTTCTTCTGGATTCAAAGGCTAGCAACTGTCTAGCTATCTCTAAAATTATTATTCTGTCTGTTGGGTACTTAGGCAGCCTATATGGGTATGAAGAAAATCCTTGCAGCCTAATGTATGAAAATCTTGGAAATTGTATAAACCAGCACCCATACCTCTCAATTAGCTCCTGGGCATTTCTAGAGATTCTGCACTGTAACCTCTCCTGAAGCAGCCTCGTGATGTACATGGTGAATGAATCATTGACACGTTTATAATAAGTTGTGCTCGAAAGGTGCAACTGCGTACACGCCTCATGAATTTTGAATTGGTGAGAGCCACAACCGATGGGTTCCTTGTAAGAAATTCCTCTGTACCTCGTCATCCGTGCCAACATGTAAATGAGATAGGAGCTCATGTAAAACGTTTTAGTCCTCCGCAAACTCAGGAGCTGCTCATGTATATTATCACTAATCATCTCAGCCCAATTGACATAATCCTTTCCTTCTAACACCAGGTTGATGTAATAAAACATCCATGGCTCAAAGATATAGGATTGTGGGCATCCACCAACCCTGCTCAGCAACATGATAAGATCACAGTATTCCTGCTTCAAGTCCTCTGCTATGATCTGCTTCGGCAGCTTCGTACGAGACGGCTTCGGAGTGCTCATCCAGTGAGTGTTAATTGTATCCATGCACCGTTCAAAAGCAGAAGCATACATCCGCTCCGCTCGCTCCCTGGATTTGTAGATCATGTTCCTATGCACCGGGATCCCAAAAGCTTCACCAATGGCTGCCGGAGTGAGACTGGCAAGCACTTGGCCATCTGGTGACGTGATCGACCGGTGTTCTTTCTCGTAACAGTTGGCGCACTCCATTATCAACTCTGAACACTGAATAGCTGGCGGAAAACCAGCAGCTGCATATAATCCACTCCGGACGATGTTGTGCGAAGTGACCGAAGCCCGATGACTTCCAATCCCGAACAGCCTGTTCTTGAAGGTCTCCAAGTTGACGGAGCCCAGGTTCGTGTCTGTCAACTTGCCCAGCTTTGAAATGAACTTTGACTCCGGCATGAACGTTTTGCTCAGCTTCTTGATCGTAGCTTGTCTTGAGGCACCATTGTCCTTTCCGGTTGTCCTCGCTTCAGCCATCTGCAACATAACAAACATTTCATTAGCAATTAGATTTAATAAAATAAGGCACGATATAGGGGCTGCAGTCGGATTCTAGAAGCTGCAATAATTTTTGTGTTTGCAAACCTCAGCTTCTTCTCTCGAATAAATTCGAATTCCGACACTTAGAACAGATTTCTAAGTGAACCTTGATGACTTCACTCTACAACCAGCAATCAGCAAATTGAACTTCTTAACTTTGCACTTCAAACCAGCAATCAGCAATTTTAATTTCTATGTCTTTGTATCGGTAATCAGCAATCTTGCAAGTCCGTACTTTTAAAGTTATCAATGTTTCAACTCAATACAAGGCGTCCTTTCAAATGGCAATTTCGACCAAACTTAATCAAATCAGACTTCAACTTCAACACTAGCAAGGACGTACTTCTCAAGCAATGGCGCACCTCTTTCAAACTTCTATAATTCAAGTAAATCAAATTTCAGCCACTTAAGTCGTACCTTTTACAAGCAAGCTCAATCTTCAGCAAACACTTCTCCACTTGACAATGGCGTACCTTTCTCAGCAACTTCAATCAACTCTCAAGTGCGCCCCTTCAGTAACTTGCACTCCTTGGCAAAATTCGAACTTCTTCAAGCTCACTTAGACTTAGCAAATTCGCCTTTCTCAGTTGTGAAAATGAGTGAAAAACTTCTCATTTTATAGCTAAAATTCAAATTCTAGAAGACGTTATTTTTAGCCAGCGCCATTAAACTACACTACTCCACTTCAAGAATTCGAATTTTCCCTCTCTGGTGTTTCTGACACTTGTCTCCAGTCGTCGGGAATATTATTCTTCTATAAACTTGACTTTGCATGGCGTTCTGGATTTTGTTTTTGAAAATTTGATTTAATTCATCTTCTTTTAACTCACCAGCCGGAGCTCTGTCACTTGAATTCGAATTTCTAACTTCATCATCTGCTCTGGAAAATTCATCTTCGAAGAGTTTAATCAAAATCATCTAGGCAATTCCCTTTAGATTCATCGTTCGAAGAAAATTCACTCTGGAAACTCATTTTATTTAAATTTGCCTTAGAAAATTTAAAATTCTCCCTTAGGAAAATCCACAATTCGAGCACTGATTAAATTCTTCCAGAAAAGTGCCAGTGAAGCTGAGGAAGAGACTTGGAAATCATTCATCATACATAAATCTTCGATTACGAGCAAATTTTCTTGAGCGCCTGTGAATTCGCAGGTACCCAGCAAGGCAGGTTCCATTTAAATTTTGAATTTTGAACCTTAGAAAAATTATTTCCATCATTTTAAACTCGTTCTTCGCCTGTGATGACTTTGTGTTGCTCTGACTTCTTGAAAAAAATTTGAAGAACTTGAAATATAATTGTTTCTGACTCCATCACTGAGAAGAGTTGCTCGTGCTCCGGAAAATTCATCAACTTGGAGCTCTAGGCGTATTTTCTAAGAAGAAAATAATTTGCCTTAGAAAATATTTTAAAATCCTCTTGCACCTTCGAAAACTTGCCTTAGAAAATTTTGTTGATTGCCAGCGGAGAGGAATCTTCATTTAGAAAATTTTTATATCAACTTCATTTGGAGGAATTTACTCATTCCCGGCACGCCTTGCACATTTTATCTTTACCTCATCACTTGGAAAATATTCGGGCACCAAAGTGGCATATGGATGGGATTTAACTTGCGCCAGAATGGCTGTTTTCCTCCACGGTAGCACACTTCATTTTATTCTCAACGCCTTGAAATGCCTTTGAAAATTTTTCCAACACCTTATAACTCCCTTGCTCTAGGCGCACACTTTACCTAGCATTTTATTCCACACCTTGGAATATTTTCTAACACTTACCACTTCCAACGCCTTAGGAAAAAAAATCTCCAACACCTATAACCTTAGGCGCATATCACACTTTGAGAGGATATTTAAAAATCACGCCACACATACCTTGATCACTTTGAACGCCTAACCTACCACCTTGCCTTCACCACCCTTGGCGCATTCTTAGTGTGGAGGGGAATAACGCCTATCTTTTACTACCTTTTCACCACGCTTTGGCAAATTTTTCATCCTATTTACCACCTTTATTTACCACTTACAATCCAAACATGGGCGCATTTGATCCTAGCAAGAGGATGACTCTTCGCCTTCTATCTTTTGTCTTGACATGCACAAGTTTGGGCGCATTTTAGCCCTGGAGGAGGATAAGAATGTTTGACCTTGTTGACCCTCTCCTACTTTGGGCGCATTTTCATGTAGCTGATGGATGAAGCTTCTCCAACGTCCTTGGGTGACTCTTCAACTCCCATGTTTTGTCTTCACATGGCCTTGTTTGGGCGCATTTTGCCCCTTGAGGAGGATGGAAAACTTTGACTTTCTTGTTGACTCCTACCTTGGGCGCATTTTCATGCTTGTGAAGGATGGGCGCATTTGGAGGGGTGAGGAGGATTTTTATACTTAGAAATTTTTTAACTTCCATCAACTTCCCTTGGGCGCATTTTGAGGGTGGAGGCGGATTTTCATGTTTGACTTTGCTTTGACCACCTTGTGAACTGGGCGCATTTCACCCCCTGAGGAGGATGGGCGCATTTTGAGGGGTGAGGCGGATTTTCATATACTTAGAAACTTTTTCAACTTTCCTTCTTTCATTTTGGGCGCATTTTGCCCCTGCTGCAGGATAAAAACTTTGACTTTTGTTTGACTTTCCTGCCTTGGGCGCATTTTGCCCTGGGTGGTGGATAAACTCACACTTAGAAATTTTTTCATGCCTCTAGCTGAGATGGGCGGATTTCTCCATGCCTGCCAGACGAAGTTCCAGACTTAGACAAATTTTCATCATCCTTTGCCAGTATCGTGCCCTGCTATTTATAGTAAATTCTCTGAATTTGGACTTCTGAAGCTTGGAATGGCCTGAAATTTTGAACGTAGCATCCTCATGCCTTTATCAACTTGTCGACACTGCCACTTTTAGTCACCTTGCTATTTATAGCCTGTTTCTGAGGGTGGCTTACTAAAAATAGTAAGCTCTTGATTCTGATAGCTCCCAAGCTCTGATCGACGTGAAATTTGAATGAGGCGATCCTCACCACGTGACTTGCTGGCTGACACTGACGCATGCAGCTGATTTACTATTTTTAGCATGTTTCCAGTTTGACTTACTATAAATAGTAAGTGCTCCGTTTGACTTGAAATTTCACAGTGATTAAGCTTGAAATGATGCTTGATGGTTTACATGGTTTTGAAGATTTTGACTTTGATGCCTATTTTTAGGCTCCAGGCGGAAACCAATTTGCATTGCATCGTATCAAAAGATCCTCCGTTGCTCTGGAACTTGCAATAGCTGCTTGATCATTTGGGCTTCTTTGGGGAGAAAGCCTGCCGGGAACATCACTAAAAATAGCAAGAGTTCCTTCGCGGGTGAGATCTCTATTCATATCACCATCATGAAACTCTCGAAAAACCCATCGGGGAATCACGACGTACAAAAGGAAACCTCGACCGCCAAACCCTAAAAATAGCCTCGGAGAATTTGAATCGAAAGTGGTCATTTCGACTTGCATGTTATATCGTTGCGAAGGTCTCGAAAAACCCAGAAGGAATATCCAGACATGCAAAGAAAATCTCTGCATCTGGACCCTGAAATTAGCCCTGGAAGCCGGACTGCTAAAAATAGTAAGTTGTCCAATTTTGCTCAAATTTGGCATGCAAAGCGTCGATGTACTCTACGAATGCATGTGATGATCGGAATCCTCGAGCCAAACAAATTACCCACTGAATAGCAGGACTTACTAAAATAGTAAATTACCTTGGAATCGAATGGCTGGAAGCCTGGCTGAATGCCTAGCGACAACAATTAAGTTCAATTTTCAATTTTCTCGCTTTACTTGACCTTGAATTGACCAAAAATGATGAAACCCTAATTTTAAACTTGGCCAATATTTTCACGTTTAAGCTCAAAGACGACACAACCCCCGGAAGACGGACACCAGAAAGGAGACAGAGCGAGAGAGAGAGGAAAAACCCAAGCCAAAAGACCGGAGCAGGCAAAATTAGGGGGTCCCCATCTTGAATGGGGCGATGTGTGAAAAGGTCTAGCAGGATAGCTTGATTTGAACACACTTTGCATTCCGGTCTTGACATTCACCAGAGCATGAGTTGACAAGCATGTGACCAGATTGAAGAGTAGGTCAATTTCCTTGACTTACAATTTAATGGGAGATCACAGGACACCCACCACCAGCAGTAAGAAACAAATTACACGAAGTCCAGAATCTCGAAGGAAGGAACCAGTTCGGCATGAGTCTGTCCAACCAGAGCCTCCAAGAGTTGCAGTTGAATCGCCCACACTATTGGAGACACGTTCTCCAAGTATGCAGGAGGTTTCTCTATTCGCTGATCAAAGAAACGCATTGAGTCAGAGGCAGGAGGTACATGAAGAAAATCAGCCACCATGGAGAGAGTCAGTTGGCCAGAGTGTCAATGCACCTAGTAGAGATGATCAACAGGATGATGAGGGGACTGCTACTGACACTTAGTTTCAGCGTGAGTTGGAGACGGCTTTGGAAGATGATGATATAGTTTCAGGAGATACTCAGCCACTTGAGGCCGATGAGCCTTGCCAGAATGATATATAAGTTGAACAAGTCCGTGAAGTAGACGCACAAAAACAACAACCATTTGTTATTCAACATGTTGTGCCTGATTGGCTCAGAGATAGGATGAGAAGGAGCCCCAGTGAAGAGATTGATCCAGCAATTGAAATGGAAGATTTTTTGAACAGGATTAGCGCGCCTCCACCAAAGAAGAGAGCACGAAAGTTTTCGAAGATTTCGACTGACGAGGATGGCTCTCGCACCCTTCATGTAGCGGTGCCACAAGTTGATTGTGATCGAGACAAAGCAGTGCCAGAGAACTATGTGATCACAACAATGGAGTTAGGATGTCCCATAGGTGCTCAGATTGTAGAGGAATGTGATAACTCCTATCACGCACTCAAGGATAGATTGTTCAAGAAGGAAGGAAAGTATAAGAAATTGAAGAAAGAACATAAGGCTTTGATAGGATATATGCAGCAGTTGTCTCGTCCTGGTGGGTAGGAAATTCTGGCAATAGAGCTTCCAGCTGAGTTATCCAAAGAATCAGTCCGCAGCTTGGAAGAGTTAAGGAAGATGGCACATGAGGCAGACAAATGGGTTACTGGAGTTCGTGCCGAGACAGAGAAGTTTATGGAAGACCTTGCTCATGCTTACCAGCAAGCTTCCAGTATTACGGCACGTATGGAGGCAGTTGATCAGGCCTGGGGTGATGCTTTTGTTTATCAAAGCAAAGTTATCTAGCGTTTGGAGGCATTGAGGCATGCTCCTTTGCAAATGTTGATTGATGGAGGAGTCATTCAGGAGAATGATAGGTATGACTTTTCTAGATGGTACTCTTCAGTAATCACGAGGCGTGGTTTCTTTGATGCAGCACAGGCAGATTCAGCTAGAGTCAGGAAGGCAATGACAAACATCATTGATGGAGTCCAAAACACTTTTGAGGCAATCTTTGCTAGACGGCTGAATCCCGATGAGGTGACTACTGATAATTTGAGGGGTAGGCTGGCACCTTTCTTCTCGGAGGTGAAGACCTTTGTGCAAGACGACTTTGAATACACTTCTACTTTCTCCAACTTGATCCAAAGCACGTAGGACGCCTTAGTTGCTTGGAGAAAATCTTGCACACGGCACGAGCAGTCAGTCATAGTGTTAGAGTTTCAGCTTGATTGCATTCCACCGATTTCAGTTTAGGAGGTTGAGGCTGTACTTGCCAGGTTCATTGAATTTGCTGCTAGAGAAAAGGAGAATGGGAATGCACTTCTGGATGATGATCTTCTAGAAGACTGATTGTGGGCATTAATTGCCTTTGCTATTTTGGGAGTGAGTGCGAATCTTTGATTCATTTAATGTACCACTCCCTATTCTGGCAGTTTTTAGGGTTAGGGCTGAGGTGGCTCAATCTGAGCCTTTGATTTAATTGTAATTCGAGCCATCCATTGGACTGGGCCATCTATAAAAGGGGGAGTCCCCCTCATTTGTATCTCATTAAATTAGAATTAAAATAGAGATCAGACCAGAGAGTAGAGCAGAGAGGCATTTTGTTTGATAATTTAGCATAGTTTGGAGGAGAAGGAAAGTTTTCCTTTGAAAACTTTTGTAAGAGATTGTTGTGTAACACTTTCATAATAGAAGATCTTTTCATTGATGGTGAAACTCGTCTTCGTTGTGGATAGCTAGCAAGGCTTCTTCATCCCTTCAATTCCAAGTAGCGTAAAATAGCGTAAAGTAGTTTAGGAATAGCATTTCCATTTCATGCAAGTAGATATTAGTTGTGGGTTTGTGGTGTTGATCAAGGCAACTTCGTTTCATTCCATACCACTAGCAGCTTGCTGACGGCAAGTTTGCCTTGCGTGGTCAACTGGAACATATCATAAACTTAACTTCAGTTGCAATTCGTATTTTGGTATGCGTCGTCTTAATGGTACCTTGATGCTAGATTGTAATTTGAAAATTTCTCGTTATCCCCTTGAAGATTGCACCAACTTTGTGTAAGCTGTCCAGCGTGAGGTGGAGCAGAGTTTGGTCGAAGCTGTCGAGATTGATCCCACGTCTCACCTTAGAGTAGAATCTAGAACCTTCCTACCCTTACACTCATTTCAATTCTGCTCATCTTTGGTTAGTTTTAGGAAAGAGTACTTATTGTCAAATCATCCGCATTATACAAATCCCTTCCAATCATCCGTCTACTATTAACTGCAAGTGTCTTGAACAATTCTGTAAGTCCCCTCATGAAAACAGCAATTCACAACTAAGCAACTGAGGGTATTCTAAGTATTTCAGAACCTTGGAGTTGAATGTGCGAACTTTCTTGCAATCTTAGTGCACGGAATACTTTGATCAAGAGAGAATGGAGTAGCTTTCGGACAACTTTGTTCTACTGATTGGTGCGGTCACAAAAATCACATCAACAAGTAGGCTTAGTCGTAGTTGAAGTTCAAAAGAGAAAATCACAGCTACGGCACTATTTCTGATTTGTAAATTAAAATCATGCCTTGGAATATGTAAGAGGCTTAGACCTCTTCAAATTGCTATTTCTGAATATAACCCTGTATACATGCAATTTATAATGGATGCTATTTCTGACTTTGTTGATTAAATATGCATCTTTGGTTGGCTGGAAATGGACTTTGTAGGAGCACTCAGATCCTAAGTGTATATATATATTCCATTATGATCTGCTTGATATGTATTTTCCTTCCTTTAAATAACCCATGATGGGAATAGACATGATTGCCCCATGCATTTGATGTGTTGGTTCAAATGTCCTTTGATAACAATGCTAAATTGCTCCCTTTTAAGACTCGCTTTATTTATGGTTTTATTAATCCTTGATAATAATCGATGCCTCCCTTTAGCAAATCAAGTCCTTTGTTGGTCTATGTCTATCGCTGCATTATTTCCTTAACAATTGTTATCGCCATCTTTAATTTATTGATGTTGTTTATTGTCTCTATATGTAATCTCCACCACCAGCTTAACTGCTATCTCCTTAATATCTCTAACAAAGTGATTTTATTCTTTATTAGTTTATTTAAATTTCCTTACAAATCAGCCAGGTATTATAAAGGGGAACTATCCTTAGCTTGTATGGAATTGACCCCTCATAGCAAGTAAACCACATAATTCTTTATTCTGATTAGCCCTGTCTAGAATCTGCTAGATGCCATATGAATTGCCCCCAAACAAGAGATAGGTTCCCATCAATGGTGAAGGGAAACCAGAAAGTCTTCGAATAATACAAGTAATGCAACGGAACCTTTTGGAATTCACACATCCCTCCCATATCAGCAAATAACATCTTCATAATGACTTTATGGATCATGATAATTTGAGCAAGGAAGGTGTCAATAAGTAGCGATGTCTTCCAACTATGATACGGTAGATGAACAAGTCTAATAATTATTTCGCAGGAGTAATGACGGATCAATCAACAATGTCACAAATACCAAGAATAATAGACGTCCTTTTGCTAGTCGTGCCTTATTAAGTGATACGAGTTGCTCACAGAAGTAATCGATAATCTTCCATACCTCCATGTTTTTTCCCTAACAATACTTAACAAGGATGAATGATCTCGGTTCATGAAGACAAGTATCGCCTGACAACTCATAACCTAGCAAACATATGAAAGGTCGATAAAGAAAATGTCGTGATGGTTACCAAAGATGCCACAGCAATAATAAAATACTTCCATAGTATACCACACACATTTGATTCAATAATAATATTCTTTATGGGAGTCCATACCCAAATCTTTATTAACTCGTCCGAATATGCATTGAGCCTCTGCTAATTGACTGTGAATGAAGAGTCGACCAGTATTATTTTGAACAACAATAGTAGATATATACCAAAACCTCTTTGAGTAAATAAATATCGGTATTCAATGTGAATTCTCAGGAAATTAATATCTCTACGATTAATAATTAAAGTGGTATGATATAGGATATATATGTGGTGGGATGTTAAACTTCCAAATAGCCGATAGGAAGTTGATCAATAATGAGAATACTTTTCCACATGCCAAATATCAAATAATCACATTTCATAAAATGGGACATTACACCATACTATGCACAAAATTCAAGGATGGATAATCGATGTATAATTAATAATTTATTTTTACTTTTAATGAAGAACTCATTGTAGATTTCAAGTTGGCTATGCTTGAAGCTCAATTTTTAAAGGATCTCCATCAATTCTTTGTTGTGAAACATTTGGGTTTTGATCATGCTATTATAGTTGGAGCAAAACCTCAGCAAGTAGGATCTTCGTCTTCTATCATGCCACCCACCATATGGACCACTTTTCCTAATAGTACTTGACCAGTGGCATTTATGCCGATTGGCAGCCTTTGTTGTTGTTGATGCAAGTTTTGTGACCAACACCAAACAGCAAAATAAAGTATCCAACGGCTACTCTATTCTCTCTTGATCAAAGTATTCTATATGCTAAGATTGAGAGAGAGATCATACGTTCAACTCTAAGGTTCCTTCAATGCAGTGGAGTACACTCAGTTGGTTTGTTGTGATATGTTGTTTTCACGAGGGGACTTACATAATTGTTCACATGTTAGCAGCTGACAATAGATTAATGATTAAAGGGGTTTTTGTGCCTTGTGGATGATTTGGCAATGAGGTACGAGTTTCCTAATACTAACCAGAAATACACTAAATTGAATGGATGCAGGGATTAGAAAGTTTGTCTTATCTAAGAGCGGGACGTGGGATCAACTTTAGCAAGCCTCAACCAAACTTTGCTTCGCCTCTAGTTGGACAGCCTCTACAAAGTCAATGCAATCTTCAAGGGGATAGCAAGGAATGTTCAAATTACAATTCAGCATAAGGACACCATCACAACGATGCATGCCAAAACGTGAATCATAACCGAAGTTAAGCTTAAAAAGTATTCTAGTCGACCACACAAGGAAAACTTACCATTAACAAGTTCGCTAGTGGTATGGATTAAACAAAGTTGCTTTGATTAAACACCACAATCCACAACTAACTACATGCATGAAAATGAAAATTGCTCTACTTTAAGTCCTACTTGAATAGAAGGACGAAGAAATCTCACTAGATACTCACAACAAAAGATGAGATCATCATCAATGAAAACTCTTTTTATTGAGAGAGTGTTCACAACAATTTCTTACAAAGTTTTCAAAGAAAAAAACTTTCCTTCTTCAAACTATGCTAACAAACTAATGTTAAGCTATCACAACTATACTATTAGTCTCTCTGCTCTATTATTTGATCTTAATCTAATGAGGTACAAATGAGGGGGGATGCCCCTTTTTATAGCTGGCTAAGTCCAACGGACGGCTCAGATTACAATCAAATGGATGGCCCAGATCATGCCACCTCAACCCTTACACTAAAAACTGTCAGAATGAGGAGTGGTACAATAAATGAGTCAAAAGATTCCTACTCATTCCCAAAATAGCAAAGGCAATCAATGCCCACTATCAATCATCCAGAAGGTCATCATCCAGAAAGGCATTTCCATTTTGATTCTCCTTAGTTGCAAAATCAATGAATCTAGTCAGCACAGCTTCAACCTCTTGAACTGAGATAGGCGGGATATGATCAAGCTAAAACTCCAACACTATAACTGCCTGCCCATGTCGAGTGCAAAACTTTCTCCAAGCAACTAAAGCATCCTAAGTGTTCTGGATAATGCTAGAGAAAGTTGAGGTGTTCTCAAAGTCATCTTGAACAAAAGTCTTCACCTTTGAAAAGAAAGGTGCCATCCTACTCTTCAAACCATCAGCAGTCACCTCCTCCGAAATCAGCCTCTGAGCAAATATAGCCTCCAATGTGTTCAGGACTCCATCAAAAATGTTCCCCATGGCCTTTCTGACCCTAGCTGAATCTGCCTGTGCTGCATCAAAAAATCCTCGGCCTGTGACAACTGAAGAATACCAACCAATGAAGTCATATCTATCACCCTCCTGTATAACGCCTCCCTCAACCAAAGTCTGTAGGAGAGTATGCATCAAAGCTTCTAAGCGAAGGACAACCTTGGTCAGATAGATATGAGCATTGCCCCAAGCTTGATCAATTGCATCCATCTGTGCCATAATGTTGGAAGCCTACTAATAAGTGTTGATGTGATTTTTATGACCGCACCAATTAGCAAAACAAAGTTGTCTGAAGGCTACTCCATTCTCTCTTGATCAAAGTTTTTCGTGCGCTAAAATTGCTGGAAAGATCGCACGTTCAAGTCCAAGGTTCCGAAATGCTTTGGAATACACTCAGTAGGTTCGTTGTGATATGTTGTTTTTACAAGGGGACTTACACAATTGTTCAAAAGGGCTTGCAGTTGACAACAAATTGATGATTTGAAGGGGATTATGCAACACAAATGATTTGGCAATAAGGTACGTTTTCCTAAAACTAACCGAAAATACATTGAATTTTGAATAGCTGCAGGGATTAGAGAATCTAAATTCTATCTAAAGGCGGGACGCGGAATCAATTTTGGCAAACTTCAACCAAACTCTGCTCCACCTCACGTTGGACAGCTTACGCAAAGTTGGGACAGCGAGAGATTTTCAAGTCACAATCCGGCATCAAGACACCGTCAAGACGATGCATACCAAAATGTGAATTACAACTGAAGTTAGGCTTATGAAAGTATTCTAGTTGACCACACAAGGCAAACTTGTCGTCAGCAAGCGGCTAGTGGTATGGACTAAAATTAAGTTGCCTTGATCAACACCACAAATCCACAACTAGTATCTACCTGCATGAAATGAAAATTACTCTACTTGTACCCAAACCAAAAAAATTTTGCTTCACTAAGGCATTTTGCTTAATTGAGTCTTAATCCTATTAAAGTGATGTCAGAAGGTCATTTTTGGACTTCTATAATATGGAGTTTGTGTCGGTTTCATGTCAGTCTGTTACTGAGGAAATTCAAGGAAAGTGAAAATCTGAAGGAAAATCATCAAAATTCTCTCTGGAGAGGGGAGCACCTTTTCAAAAAGGCGCCCTATCTTTTAGGGGCTCAGATCTTGTTTTTAGGGTTTCTCACCTCCAGCAGACATTTGTTTGGTATCACGCTAGCTTGGCAACGAGCTATTAAGTTTATCAAACGGACCTATTTCGTGCAAGTTACGAAAGATATAGCGCAAAACGAGAAGGACGACAAAATTGGCTAACACGGGAAAAAAGAGCAACTTTTGAGAAAGGTGCCCATCTTTTTGAGGTGTCAAATGAAGGTTTTTGACTGAATGCCACCCGAGATGTTTGTCTCAAATTTGTTTAGGCTTTGCGATGCATCCGTCAGTGGGTGAATTTGAGTTGTTGAAATGCCTGAGCCAGAGGTCAAACATGGAGTCAAATCTTGGTCAAAATATCAAAGTAAAAAGCAAAAGAGCACATTTTCAAAAAGGCGCCTGAGCTTTTGAAGCCTTTAATGCCTTCTTTTTGATGTTTTCAGACATTTAGCTTCTCCGTGTTACGTTCAACTTTCGGTTGCCTGTCTCTATCAGATTAGGAGATGACCTGTCAGCCTGCAGTCAGAGTTTTAGTGTTGTTTTGGTCAGTTTCTAAAATGGCTCAAGTCTGGTGGAAAAAGAGCAACTTTTAAAAAGGGCGCCCTTGATTTTCACCCCTCAGATGATGTTTTCTGGAGAAATGTACCTTTGCAGCTGTCACGTGGAATGAGGTTATAGCTTCGCAATGAGCTTGTGATTTAGTCCTGAAACTTGGTCAATCAGAAGTTATGAAGGATTTGTTTTTCCCTTCGTACGAGATCGAGATGAGAAAATTTGACTAAGTCTGAGAAAAAGAGCAGTTTTTGAAAAGGGCGCTTGGATTTTTGACCCTTCAGATCTTAGTTTTATGATATTCAGTCTCAAGGTACCTTTTGATTAGTTTTTGTCCTACTCTACGATGCACCTGTCAGTCAGCTAATCGGTGGAGTCAGTCAGCCAGTGTCAGGGGATGAACAGAGGTCCTGAAAGAGGTTCAAATCCAAATTTTCATCAAAATTGGCTAAGTCTGGAAAACGCCTAGAGAGGTCAAAGTTGATTTTTCGAAAGAGGTTGACTGGTGCGCCCTAACTTGAGTTTTGACTTTAGTTAGACTGAACGATTTCTGGGTTGTCATCTCCAGTTCACATTTTGGCATGTTGAGGGTTCTTTCAATTTGCATGTCGAGTTAACTACTTTGCATGTCCAGTTAACTGACTTTGCATGTTGAGTTAACTTGTTTGCATGTTCACCTAACTGAAGTGCATGTTTGAAAATCAACTTGAGTTTGAATGCATGGCGCATTAGTTAAGTTTTGTGAAGATTTTGTGAAGTTAACACTTCATATATATTTTAACTTCAGTCTTCAAAAGGGATGCTTTAGTTTAACTAAAGATTTAAAGCATGAATCTCGACTTGAGAAGAATGGCGACCTTAATATGGAATTGTCAATTGAAGCTTAATTCGCATGGTGCTTTAAATAAATTTGCAACCGAAGTCTTAGTAAGGCGACTAAAGCATGATGCCTTATTTAGCTCATTTTAGTCTTCAGTTAACTAAAATTGAGGTCCAATCACAAGCCAAGCGCAATTTTCAAAGTTGTATGCATTTGCTACAAATTTTAGTAATGAAATTCTATTTATTCAAGTTTAGGTGTCCATTATTTCTTCATCACAAGCTTAGAAGCATACATTCTTCTTGAGCAAGCAGCAATTTGAAGGTGTTACAAGTGTCAGAATTCAACATTCTTCATAGCAACGGATTCAGTTTGATCAGAGGAAGAATATTCCAGACTTTGTTTTCAGTTTGCATGTAGGTTTCATCAAATCCAAGTCAGAGATAGGCGAATTCTACAGAAGCAGAGCAAATAAAACCTTCTTTCTTCTGTCTTATTTCTTCTATTTCTCATCATAGGTACTTTCTTCGCATGTCAAAGAAGTTCAACATATTTTCAGAGTTTGATCATCTGGGTTCGCATACTTCAGTGATTGCAGCAAAACCCATGTGTTAGATTTTTTCGAGAAAATTGCCCCGTAGTCTTCATTCTGAAGCTCTGTGCTTTTTTCCAAGAATTTCTTTGCATGTGGGCCTAAAACACATTTTCTTCGAGAATCAAACTATCTGGGTTGTCTTAGAATTTGATTCTGCACAAAACCCACGCTTCAAAAAAATTCCGAAATTTTTTCCCGCCATAGGCTATTTTTAGCCTTGTCTAGAGATTTTTAGTTTTTCCAGAAAGTTGTTCAAGTATATTCGACTTTACAGTCAAGAGTCTTTATTTTCAAAATGTAGTTCAATCTCATTGATTATAAGACCAAATCGGTTCTTATGCTGATTTTGTCAAGACTGCAGATACAGACTTAAATCATGTTTATCTAGTGGTTAATCTAAGCAGTTTGGAGGGTGTTGGCAATAATTCATTGAGGAATCTTGAATGTTCCGGATTGCTGGCAGCGGCATCTATTCCTGTTACCACCTTCGATCTCGAGTTCGTTCTTGCTTGCATCAAGAATTATGACTCTTCTTCACGACAAATCAGATCAGTTGATGGGAGGGTTATCTGCAGTCTTAAACCGAAGGATATAGAGAAATGTTTTGCTATTCCTCCTCGTTCAGATAATTTCACTGTGGTTATTGAGGCCTGTGAGAAGATATGGGATGGAGATCAAGAACGTTCACAAAGAAAGGTGGCTCAAAGATGGCTGAAACTTCAGAAGACTAACATGCCTAAAAGGGTTGGTCGTGGTGAATTTAAGGATGAGGTTGTTGTTTTGATAACCTTGCTCAATCGAGTTACAAGTCAAGAGGATGCTAGCACTTTCCGATCATGGATGTTTTACCTTATTTCTAGAATTCTTGATGGCACAGAATATTTTGATTGGGCTATGTTGATTAGTGATTGCATACATCAGCAGATTTCTGATTTTCTCAGGTCTCGTGAGTTTCGTATGGTATCCTACTTGGTCTACTTAGTTGCATTTCAAGGCAGCTACAGGCATCTAAAAACTAATGGCACTCTCGGTGTTCAACGTGTTCATGATTACTATTCTCAGTTAGA
This sequence comes from Sequoia sempervirens, assembly GCA_007258455.2. Taxonomy (NCBI): domain Eukaryota; kingdom Viridiplantae; phylum Streptophyta; class Pinopsida; order Cupressales; family Cupressaceae; genus Sequoia; species Sequoia sempervirens. The sequence continues at coordinate 37,610 of VDFB02299586.1, forward strand.
GTTTTCTAAATCTAAACAAGATTTCCGAGCAGTGAATGATCATTTTTCTATGAAGATAGTCAGACATCTTGACAATAAAATGCACATTCGTATTTCTGCCGAGGCAAAATCAGCAATGGAGACTTGGGCGGATTGGTTTATCCAATTCCCTACTTTCACATACATCCGAGTTTATGGATATGTTGGAGAGCCTCTGATGTTGCCAAGGTATCCTTTAGACAAGATCATCTTCGTGGAGTTTCTCAGGCAGATGCAACATGTTCATTTCTTTCTTCGTAATCGTCATAAGACTGTGGCTACTTTTCCATTTGGATTGGGAATTTTTTCATGTAGAACTGCAACAGATGCCAAGCACATGTCAACCAAGATGGAGAAATTCAAGCTCAAAACTCATACTTGTTGTGACCTTTTTCACACATCGCCCCATTGCAAATGGGGACCCCCTAATTTTGGCTTTGCTTTTGGGTCGTTTTGTTGTTGTCTTTCCTACTGTCTGTCTTTTCGAGATGGGTCGGCCGTTGAACCTTAACGTGAACTTTTGGCCAAGTCTGAAAATTAGGGTTTCCATCTTTCTGGCCAACTTGAAGTCAAATGAAGTGAATAACTTGAAATTTGAGACTAACATTGTTGTTAGTGTGTTTCCAGTAGGTTTCCACTGAAATTTCGTCAGATTCCGAGTACTTACTATTTTTAGTAAGTGTGCAATTACAGGTGTTCTCTTAGCATTCTTGAAATTCCGACAGTCACACTGCGTCCAGAACACGTCAAGTTGCTCGCACGCAAACTTTGAGCTAAAATGGACAACTTACTATTTTTAGCAGTTCAGCTTCTAGAGCCAATTTCAGGGCCTATATGCAGATTTTGTCAACGCATGTCTGCATATTCTTTCTGGGTTTTCCAAGAGCTTCGCAACGGTGTAACATGTAAGTGAAATTGATCACTTTTCTGAAACTTACTATTTTTAGCCAGTGCTTGCATGTTGGAGATTTTTCTGGGTTTTTCTGGGTTTTTCAAGATTTTTCAGGCAGTATGACATGCAAAATCATCCAGCAGCCGGACGGTCACTTTTTCGGCCACTTTCTATTTTTAGCAGGTACCACTTGGACAGCTGCTCAGCACTTCAGAATCACGAACTGATCACAATGCAACTGAAACGAGAACAAACGAAGATCGTTTGATATGCATGCAAGATGAATTAGGGTTTCAGCTTTGGGACCTAAAAGGAGGGGTAAAATGTCAAAATTTTTGAAAACCGGTGTAAACCACCGCGATCAGCATCTTTCAAGGAAATTTAATAGCATTGATCTTTCAAGGAGTCTCCTGGTAAAATTTGAAGGCAAACGGAGTACTTACTATTTATAGTAAGTCATTCCAGAAACAAGCTAAAAATAGAAAGTCAGCAGCAGGCGCCGACGTCAACGGGCAGGTCATGTGGTGAGGAGCACGCTATTAAAATTTCAACACGAACGGAGTTGTGGAAGTCTCAGAAGCAAGCAGTTACTATAAATAGCAAGCCACCTCCAGAAACATGCCAAAAATAGCGGGTCAGCGTGAAGCGTCAATATGAACATGTCAAGCAGTTGATAAGGATCCCATGGCGCAAATTTCAAGACAAACGGAGTTGCAGAGAACAGAAAATCACACTTACTATTTTTAGCAGGCATGGGCAGAGAAATTAGGGTTTCCTAAATTCAAGGGCAAGGAATGACAATCACATAAATGCAGCACCCAACTGTGATCACCACACTTCAGGCATTCAACACGTGAGATTTGAGGACATTCTGAGCAATTGCTATTTTTAGTAACTTTCTAAAAATAGCAGGCGGAGGCAGGTATCAGACGCCAGCAGCACAAACGCATCCCGAGGTTTAGAACAAAGCAAAATCCAGCCTTTTTGGAGCTTGGAATTAGCTTGAAGTGCAAAATTGAAAAACTTTCTAAAAATAGCAAATCAGGGTTAGCATGATCGAGTCACCCTAAATCAGGCAAGGAGCATAAAATTCATTGAAATTGATAAATTTTCAAGTCCAGCCGATGAAGAACGCCTTTAAAAGCTGAAGATTTGTGGAAATTCTCTAAGCACTTGAAATTTGAAGTTCACAAGCCAAATCCGCCTAGAGAAGCTGAAGATGGGTAAAATCCTTCTAAGTGTTGATAAATTAAAAGCTCCCATGGTAAAATGCGCCCTTGAACTTGAAGCTGGTTGGAAAATAGTCAAAGTATTACAAATCTGAAGTTGACCCCTCCACAGGCGCCCAAGGACTTGGAAGGTGAAATTTTATTAAATGCTCAAAATTAGATGCTCAGAGGGTCAAATGCGCCTCAAGCTTGAAAGATGGAGTTTAAACTTTGTCTAAGTCGTTTAAAATGGAAGTAGACCCCTCCAAGTGCGCCCTTGAGGTTAGAGTTGACAAATTAAAAGCATGAGGGGCTAAATGCGCCCAAGGTAAAGAAGACTCCAAAAAATTTCTAAGGCAAGAAAATTTGAAGAAGGACCCTCCAAATGCGCCCCTGAAGACAAGATGAAGAGGGAAAAATAATCTAAGTGTTATAAATTGGAAGCAGCCCACATGAAATGCGCCCTTGAGGTCCAAGACTTGGAATTTGACTAAGTGCAAAAAATTAAAAGCTCCCTCTTGCATTTGCGCCCTTGAGCTTGGAGACCCAAAGTTCGCCTAAGTCATAAAATTGGAAGTACAGGACCCCATTTGGGCCTTGAAGAGAAGATGGAGGGGATAAAATTCTAAGTGTAGAAACTCAAAGGAGACCACCTTAAATGCGCCCTTGGAGTGAAAGAAGTTGAAAAGGTTCTAAGTGCACAAACTGGAAGCTCCATGGGTGAAATGCGCCCCTCTTTGAAAGAGCTTCAGAAAATTTTCTAAGTATCGAAACTAAAAGCTCCTCCTGTGAAATGCACCTTTGGGCTTAGAGTGATGAAATTAAAAGCTTGACATGCCATTTGCGCCCCACTTCAAATTGAAAGTTGACCCCTCCGTGAGCGCCCAAAGACTTGGAAGATTGGATTTTAACCAGATGTTCAAAATTTGATGCTCAGACATGAAATGCGCCCAGCTAGATGAGAGGCTTGAAAATTTTCCAAGTCATGAAAATTTGATGCTCCATGGGTAAAGTGCGCCTAAACTTGCATGTAGAGCTTTGAAATTTTCTAAGTTTCGAAAATTGGAAGGGGTCCAAAATGCGCCTTACCTTGAACAAGATGGTGAAAATTTTTCTAAGGAAAACAAATTTGAAGCCCACACCCCCAAATGCGCCCTAGGCAAGAAGGTGGCCTGAGAATATTCTAAGTGCTTTAAAGTGGAAGCTTGACAAGCAAAATGCGCTCTTGAAGTGGAGGATAGGTTGATGAAGTTTCTAAGTGTTGGCAACTTGAAGTCCACCCCCCTAAAAGCGCCTGAGGTAAAGGAGAGTTGATAGAAATTCTCTAAGTTTGAAAGTTTGAAGCATGACCCCTTGGATGCGCCTTAGGTGAAGAATTGGTAGAGGAAATTTCAAATGTTCAAAATTAGAACCTCAACACCTTATATGCGCCAGACCTTGATAATGATGAGTTAGCGAATTTTGACTAAGTCGTTAAAAGTGAAAGCACAGGGGTTCAAATGCGCCTAGCTTGTGAAAGTGCAAGAAAAATATTCTATATTATGAAAAGTGGAACCTCGAAATGCGCCTGGCTTGAAAGAGGTAATATCAAAAGTTTGAAATTTTCTAAGTGTGGGAAATTTAAAGTGGACTCCTCTATAGGCGCCTAGAAGTTATGTGAGGAATATTTCAAGGCGTTGGAAAATTTTGAAATTTAAAAATACCCCCTATCAAATGCGCCTAGGCTTGAGTGATGAAGTGGTAAAATTTATTTTCCTAAGTATTGATATTTAAATATCACCTTAGGAAAAATATGCCTAGCTTGGAGGAGTAATGAAATTCTCTCAAGAATGAATAAAATTGGCTATGGATATGACAGAATGCACCGGCTTCATAAGATGGAAGAAAATTTTCAAGTTAGAGCAACATGATACTCACAGGGATGAAGAAATGTATTAAATTTGTAGAAAATTATTTTTTCTAAGGTTCAAACTTCAAAAAATTAAATGAACCCGTTCATTGCATACCCATGAATTTGATGCGTTCTGAGGAAAATTTTCTTCTGGGTATTTAAGATCTTCGACAAGGAGAGGGCTTTAAAGTCTTCCACAGTTCGTTGAGGCCTTCGAGATGGATATTTTTGATGGGCACAGGATTGATGAATTTCCTAAGGGAAATTTGAAAATTTTCTAAGGAAAAGAATAAATGTGTTGTTAAGATAAAGTGTTGTGGCTGATGAATTTGAAGGTGATCGCCTAGATGATTTTGATCAAATTCCTGATGAAAGGATTTTTCTCGAGCCTGAGTTGGATGAAATAGCAGAATGAAGTGCGCTAGGCAGAATGCAAGATGAGTTGCAAATTTGGCTAAGGCATGAAGAATTTGAACGTGAAGTTGGCTAGTGAAGACGATGAACACTTGGAAGTTAGAGCGTGAAAATCTTGGTAAGTAAGTTGAATTTATATTATGAAGTGTTCTAATACTCTTCTCCTTGCTTGTTTTGCAGGAGAAACGTCGAGATCAAATGATGATGGCTTAGGTGATGAAGAAAATAATCCAGGATGACATTTCAACCTCGAAGGAAGAAAGTTGCAAGAAAATGGCTAAGTGTTGAGACTTAATATAACTTAAGATGGAGAAAAGAATGGAAGCTCGAGCAAAAATTGAAGAACAACGTCAAGAAGAAGATCAAGGGCAGTGTGAACGCGTTTCAAAATTGGAATCTTCTAGAAGGATGGTGGACATTAATGCCGCATTTATTACCCCACTCTCCATTATGGCAGTTTTTAGGGCGAATCTTGTTTAGGGCTGAGGTGGCACGATCTGGGCCATCCAGGATTGTAATCTGAGCCGTCCGTTGGACTTGGCCAGCTATATAAAGGGGGAGTCCCCTTCATTTGTATCTCATTAGAAGTAGAATTAGCTTAGAGTCAGACAGTAAACATAGAGTAGAGGGACAACTTAGAAGTAGCTTAGTATAGATTGATAGTGTAGAAGAGGGAAAGTTTTCCCTTTGAAAATTTTGTAAGAAATTGTTGTGAACACTCTCTCAATAAAAGAGTTTTTCATTGATGGTGAATTTCGTCTTTGTTGTGAGTAGCTAGCAAGGTTTCTTCGTCCTTTGGATTCAGATGGTAGCGTAAAATAGTTCAAATTAGTATAATTTTCATTCCATGCAAGTAGATGCTAGTTGTGGAATGTGGTCTTCAATTTGAGCAAACTTCGTCTATCCATACCACTAGTGGGCTCGCTGATGGTGAGTTCGCCTTGTGTGGTCAACTGGAAACGTTGTGGGCCTAACTTCAATCACAGTTTGAATGATGGTATGCTGCCAGGATGGTATTCTCCTTTCATGTCAAGTGGTGGTTTGAACATCTTTAGTCATCTCCCTTGAAGATTGCACCGACTCCGTGGAAGCTGTCCGATGCGAGGCAAAGCGAAGTCCGGTTGAAGCTTGTGAAGATTGATCACCATGTCCCACGCCTTAGAATAGATTTAGAATCTCTAAACCCTGCAACCCGTTTAAATTCAGTACTTTCTGGTCAGAATAGGAAATCTATGCTTCATTGATAAATCTGTCGAGTTGTGAAAACCCCTTCCTCAGCTATTGAACAATTCCGTAAGTCCCCTTGAAATACCAGCAAATCACAAAGAGCCAACTGAGCCTATTCGCATTGAAAGAACCTTGGAGTTGAACGCATGAACTTTCTTGCAATCTTAGCATGCGGAATACTTTGATCAAGAGAGAATAGGGAAGTCGTTGGCAACTTTATTCTGCGTTGGTGCGGTCACGAAAAACACATCAACAATACTGAGAGGCGTTCCTATGATCCTTTGGGTCATTATGCAGCCAGGTTAGAGCGAGGGATTGCACATTAGCCAGCACTTGAAGATTTTTGGGCTAATTGTGAAGACGAATTTGAGGTTCGTTGTCGTCACTATTGCTCAGCTCTCTGATTACTTATCAGAAGATATTGATGGTTTATCAGATGATGATGGAGAAGTTCTTCTCAATTCATATGTCAGAGATCAAATTGCTCGGCAGCCACTTCGCTCACCAGATTGGTACGCTAAAGAGAATACTTCTATTGAGGAGGTTTCTAGATCGGTTATCAAGACCAGCAAGCAGTTCTTGGATAGTAAACGAAGGCGAAAGTCAGTTTCTATGACAGAGCCGCCAGAGAATTTTTCTTCATTGCCTTCCACTTTGAGGTCAAGGCTATTGTGATACCTCCTGAAGGAGTTAGACTAAGTGGAAACACGGGAAAGAGGACTACTGGTAAAAGGAAGCAGAAGCAAGTTGAGAATGTGCCTGAGATCCCAGTTGAGACAGTTATTCAGGCTGAGCCTCACGTTTCATCACCTAGTTCACCACATGTGCAACCTATTGACATAGACTCAGAGCTTGAGATACCAATTCGAGTAGGATCAGAGACAACTAAACCGCCACAAGCTGATACATCAGGAACAGTCTCTCCTCGAATTGATAATATTGTTCAGTCTTGTTGGCTTGAGAGGTCTTTGGGGAGACAGAGGCGAGAACCTTCATATAACCTTGATTTATCTGAGTTCGGTGAGCCTTATTAGAGAAGGTCGAACAAGAAAATCAAGAAA